>JAOTRS010000047.1:9714433-9726986 GCA_028565755.1 Dinotopterus cunningtoni
AAAAAAATATATATATATATATATATATATATATATTTTTTTTTTTTTTTTGAGTGACACATTCATTTTGTCACATCAGCAAATATACGGCTGTTTAAGCCTCGTGACCTGACCGAGCATCAGACTGACATCGAGCTGGTCTTCTGAGCTTTAATTGGCTGTAATTTTTTTCTTAAAAAAAAAAAAAACACCCGTAAACTACAGGACTGTGCTAAAAACATCCCTGTGCTGGTGATCGTGTTTACACACAAGTACTTTTAGGATCCATGTACCCAAATATGCCATTTTCTCCCTGATTGACACACGTCTGCCATGTTAACCCATAAAATGCCAGCATCATTATATCCATGTAGCATTTCATTCAACAAATCTTTCAACTTTCACCCCCCTGTAGTGTCCTTCACTGAGGTACATATTACACATGAAATCCCACAAAATAAAACATTACTGTAGTATCACACCTCGTTTCTTATTGTACTAAAAATATTCCGACACACATCTCACGGAACACATAACGTTTAAGTCTTTTAAGTCTTTTAATACGTCTTTCTACTGTATCTCTCGCACACTTAGTTTTTTTTCTTGTTTTTGTTGTCAGGTTCACAAAACTGTAAATGTTCTTTCCACAGACATCACGCTTGCAGCTTTAAGGTTTATACACACTAATGGACATGTACACAAAAAAAAAAAAACAGAATAATTTAATGCACGGCAAAGTAATGCTTTGGAATAAAACTTTAAACACATCACAAATATACTGGTGAACCCAAATAGGCACCGGACTTATCTACATGTTACTGTCTGCATTTATTATTATTATTATTATTACATTTACTTTCAGATGATCAATTTAATGCCATTAGATGACATTAACTATTCTAGATCATCTAGAGGTAATTAAGAAAAGCACATGCAAACCGTGTAACATATGTCATGACTTTGCATTGATGTGATTTATTCCAGGAAATCGAAAACTCCAAGATCCCCGGAGAAGAAAGCAGTCACGCATTCTGTTTCCTTTCCTAATACTTGGTTATGCCTCCACTGACCACGCCTCCATAATTTTGTGCAATCATCCTCTCATTGTCTATAGGGATTTATCCTGTATAGGGGGCCTAGAGCCTATACCAGGAGACGTGGGGCACGAGGAGGGGCACTCTACGGGCAACGCCAATCAGCATGTCTTTGAATTGTGGAAACCAGAGGAAACCCACCAAGCACGGAGGAGAACATGCAAACTCCATGCACACAAACCCAGAGGTGGGAATCGAACCCAGATCCTGGAGGTGCAAGGCGACAGTGCTAACCACAACACCACTGAGCCACTCTATAATTTTTTATTATTTTAAAGAAAGATTTTCCAAAGATGACCCAGAGCCAACCACCGTCAGCGCACTCTCAGTGCCGGTTCCAAGCCCAGGTGAAAAGTGCTCATATCCCAGTTAGAGAAAGCTGGGGTCAGAGTGCAGGATACAGTGGCCCTGGCACAGACAGGGTTAAGGGCCACGCTCAAGGGTTCAACAGTAACAACTTGAAGGTTTGAATCCCCCAAACTACCAATCCTGGGCCCTCCTGGGTAGCTCAGTGCTTAAGACATCTATATCTAAGCATTTGCTCTTATTTAGAGCGACTTACTTTTAAAAAAAAAATCTAATTATACATCTGAGCAGTTGAGGGTTAAGGGCCTTGCTCAAGGGCCCACCAGGCATCTTGGTGGTTGTGGGATTTGAACCTAGGACCTTCTGAACCATAGTCTAATACCTTAACCACTGAGCCACTCCTGAAAGACATTGGACTAGTGATTAGAAGGTTCCAGGTTTAAACTCCAGCACCACCAAATTGTCACTGCTGGGCCACTGAGACCAAAACCCCTCAACTGCTCAGATGTATAATAAGATATTGATGTAAAATCACTCTGGACAACGGCGTCTGCCAAATGCCGTAATGTAAAGTGTAAATTCTTTCTAAATGATATCTACTCAGTCAAGTCCAACAAAAAGTCTGGGTCAATCTCCTCCCACCTGGATGGAGTCAATCTGTGGAGTCCATACTGTGCAGAGTTTTGGTGTTCAGGCTGGATAAGGATGTTTGGGTTTGTTCTGGAAGCAGCTCATGGTCAACGTAGGTGTTTGTGCTAGTCTTACAGGAGGAGGTAAATTGGGTCCAGTGTTTGTTTTCTCTATCATACATGGCTCTGGTGGAATCTCTCCTTGGGCTCTGGCTCAGATTAAGTACAGAAGAGATCGCAATCACACAAGGCCAATAATGCACACAAGCTTAAAAGCTTAGCAGTAAGTAGTAACTCAAACAACATTGAAGAAACACCTTTTTTTCCTTCACAAAAAAACAACAACAAAAAAAAAAACACTCCCTGATTCCCTGCCGTCTTCTTCAGTCTTCAAAAACTGACTAATCAGTTTTGACAACATGGACATAAATGTTTAATGATGTTGGCATGCACATGGCGCGTGTTAGTGTTTCAATCTCTAGCCCGGCTTTGAGATCCGCCTTTTTACGAGACAGTGATATCTAGAATTGATGTACATCCCATTCTGGCTCAGTCTTCAGCCTGACTTTCATTCACAGGACTTTCACACCTAACCACCAAGATCTGTCCAGAATTAAAATCATAGTTCATTTGATATATTCTCATTTACACCAGACTAAGATATCTCAGACAACATATTCATCATGAACATACTGAATCATGTTTTTAACAATGTGTTCCACCAGAATCGTCCGCGTGTTCCAAACACGTCCGCAGAAACATCCGGGATCGAGTCTGTGCCGCTCAGCTGTGAGGGTTTAGGTTCTCTTGCTGTGGTCGAATCTAATGACGTGACCTCTGGTCAGCACTGTCTGCTCACGATCTCCAGAATGAGGGGAGACATTTCTGGCTGGATGTCCTGAATCTGCAGCACCTGTTTAGTGTGTTCCTCGTTCATAGTCCTCATTTCAGTCAGGCAAGCCATGATTTTTGGGAAAAGCAATCTGTGCAGAGGGAAGCAAGGGTCGAAGGTCAAAAGAGGATGCTTGGTGTTCGTAAAGTCTAAATACACGACTATAAAAGTTTAAAAGGCGTCTTCAAGGACAGAAAGGTTTGCATTTATTTTGTTGCTTTTTTTATGTTAAATTCCTGTATGTGATGAATTTTAGGATTTGAGTAACAGAGATGAGAGGTTATGCTATGACATCATGATCTCTTACTGTTTCTCCGGGCCGCTCCGCTTCACGCTGATGTAGTTCTTTAGTGTGAGAGCTAATATCTCCTGAAACTCATCAATCTGTCTGTGCTGCGTCACACCCGGCCGGTCTGAACACACATTCACACACACACACACAAAAAAAAAACACATGGTGAAGCACAAAAATGAGTATGTGTTTAGTGTAAGCCATTTGTATGTCTTTATTATATGGATAGAGCAATCAAGGAATACGAAAGTATTTTTATTCATGTATACCACGTATTCTGTACAGAGTCATGGGGTGACTGGAGCCTACTGTATCTCACAGGGTGCCAATCCATCGGACAAATTGGGAACACCAGTTAGCCTAATCTGCATGTCTTTGGACTGTGGAACGAAACTTTAATACTCGGAAGAAAACCCACAAGCACGGGGAGAAACATGCAAACTCCGTACACACAGACACGAGGTGGGAATCGAACCCTCGACCCTGGAGGTGTAAGGCGACAGTGCTAACCACTACACCACAACAAAAAATAACAGTTTTTCTTCTGGATGCTTCATTTTTGTTTTGACATATGTACATAAATACCTGTTAATTCCATCGCTCTGCCACTAGGTGGTGGTAAAAGCATTGTGTTTTTGAGTTTAATGTATCTGAAACCAACACTCACTCGCTCATCTATACCGCTTTATCCTGTATTTAGGGTCACGGGGGGCCTGGAGCCTATCCCAGGAGACTCAGGGCACAAGGCGGGGTACACCCTGGATAGGGCGCCAATCCATCACAGGGCACACACACATACACACACACTCTCAGACACACCCACACACCATGGGCAACTTGGGAACGCCAATTAGCCTAATCTGCATGTCTGGGAGGAAACCGGACTACCCTGAGGAAACCCACCAAGCACGGGGAGAACACGCAAACTCCATGCACACAGACCTGAGGTTCGAATCGAATCCTCGACCCTGGAGGTGTGAGGCCACAGTGCTAACCACTACGCCATTGGCATGATATTTTAGCCACATGACCAGATAGATTGATGATCTAAAATAAGGTGTTGGTGGAGGAGGAAGCACTAAAACATTGGTCTCATGATTCAAATTAATCTGTACAATGGTTAAAGTTGAGCTTGATGTAACGTTAATGTGTATGTATTGTACCTGGTGAGAAGAGTGAAATTGCCTGCATCAGGACATACTCTTCCTCGTCTAAGCCCAGCCTGCGCAGTCTGTAATGGAACTTCATCAGAGGGTCCAACAGGTGGCGCTGAAAACCAGCTGTTCGAGATGCAACAGAGAGAGGAAAGTAGACAAAGCATGGATAATAGTGTATTGTACTGTAAAGACAGAAACATGAGGACTAGAGTCAGTACATATACACCATGATCTATATGGTCATGGTTACGTTTATCTGATAAAATAACTCATAAAAGCCCTGCGTACCCAGAATGACACGCTGTGTATTGCAGATTCGATAAGAGATTAAAACATAGTTAGCATGGGTACTGAGCCTCCTTCATACTGAGATATTTTGAAGAAAATTGATTTCTATCTATCCCAGTACTCTGAAAACTTGCCTATCTGGCTACTAAACCAACTATGACCACTTTCTGTGGCCTCTGACATCCAGGGTCCGGGTTCGATTCACGGCTTGGGGCCTGTCTGGATGTTCTTCCTGCGCTTGGTGGGTTTCCTCTGTGTACTACGGTTTCCTCCCACAGTCCAAAGACATGCCGATCATCCTAATTGGGGCTCCCAGATTGCCCGTAGTGTGTGAATGAGTGTGTGAGTGTGAGTGTGTGTGTATACATGTATTAGTATCAGGGTGATATTGACTGGCTGAAATGCTAAAACAACACATTTTCGTTCCAGTGGCACAACCTTGAGTATCAACCAACAATAATGCTCATTTTACGAGATTGCGAGTTCGATTCCCGGGTGATGCTGTAACCTCTCGCAGCCGGAGGTCTAGAGAGAGCTGATTGGCCGAGCTCTCTCAGAGGGGAGGGGTGAGAGGTACTTCGTGCTCCCACATTAATTACAGCTCTACAGCCAATCTGCGTCTGTGAGCTCATGCAAGCGGAAGGAGCAGATAGCGCTGTCCTCCCAGTGTGTTACGCCGCCCCCAACAGTCATGTGGTTCGTGGTAAACACTTGATAGTCTTCGGTCCTCCCAACTGAGTGGTAGTAGTAGCCTTAATGTGGAGCCCCCTAGTGACGGGGAGGAATTGGACACGACTAAATTGGGGAGAAAATCAGGGAAAAATAATAAAATAAAATACCCATTTTATATTACACCACTTTCTTTAAAAGTTAAACTAATTTGTTTTGATTTTGAAATATCCCTTTTAAATGATGTATAAATACAATATAAATCAATTAAAAAAAAAAAAGAAAAAAAAAAACAGGCAAGTATCTTTGCACGTAAACATTTGCAGTTCTGAAAGTAAAGTTTCTTTTCCAAGTCTAATTCTAATCTCTGCTGTGAAAAACTCCCAGACTCGATGTGACGGAGCAGCAGGAGATTGCAGACAGTCAGCTGGTGAGCATGTACACTCAGAGTTAGCGGTACACTCTGAGCTCAAATACTGCTATTTATTACTTGTTATCCGACTTAGACTTTCTAAGCCAACCCACAGACGCACTGATCATCAGATCAGAACAAAATCAATGCCTGACCGAGTCTCTGTCTCCAAGCCGATGCTGTATACTCCCCTGTAGGCTTCGTATTAGCTAACCTCGTCCTCGCGGCTAATCTGAGCGTGACTCGGCACAGAGCAGAGGTTATACGCTACAGTGGAATGATGTATTACTGCACATGACCTTTATTACCGGCTCAGTTGTTCCGCAGGTGAGATTCAGCCTCTCTCAGTGACAGGTTTAGCTTTCTGTGGCACGATCTGTGCCTTCCTGTTCTCCATCATTACTGCGTAAAACCGCCTGCTGGTCTCCTCCACATGGCTAAAGCTTGTTAGCGTGCCCCTTACTTCACTGTCTTGTTAGCGGAGGTGAAGCGATTCTGACACTTTGTCCTGAGGAGTTAATAATGCTTGGTGGCAAACTGGCTAAAGACTGAGGTCTATCAATAGCATGAGAGTGAAACTGATAGTGAAATGTGAATGAAGCAGGGGAAAAATGTCCGCACAACTGAAGATCTAACCTACGGGTTGTTTCATTCTCGAATATTTCATGAATTTAATGATACTTTAAACACAAATTGTTGCCCGCTGTTTAATTACACTATGGTTTATACACTGAATTCTTAATTTCTTCCTTCTTGAAATTATGACAGCTGTCTCTAAAAGATAAAAATTTGTCCCTTTTGGTTCTTTCTTTGACTTTTAGCACTGGACTTTCTTGCCGCACTAATTAGTGACTGGCCGTAGCTGTCCGTGTTCAGTTGGTCCCAAAACAAAGCCACATTTTTGTCCTAAATTAAGTCTAATGTCTGGTATATGAGCACAATAAGCAGTTTTATACAGTACACTGCCTGACCAAAAAAAGTCACTATTTTAGAAGGGTCAAATTAATTAAGATCGCTTAAACACTTCTTGAAGGTGCATGGTAGTGAAAGTAAGAGAGAGCATTTCCATACACACACAATGTGATGAGAATTCACAGGATTAAGACTAAACAGCTGTGTGTTCATGAGAAATCCACTCAATAATAAGACTAATCAGAACAAAAAGGCTCCGATTTGCTAGAAGCATAAAGACTGGACTTTGGGGCAACGGAAAAAGGTCATGTGGGTGGTTTGATGTGTCCAGATCGAACCTATTCCAGAGAAATGGGTGACAAAGGAAGTGTATAAAATGATGCATAGTGTCCACTGTACAATCCTCTGGAGGCAGTGTTATGATCTGAGGTTGCTTCAGTTGCTCAGGCCTAGACGTCAGCTAGAAGTCAGCTGATAACCTGAAATGTACTGATTGACCAAGATATCACATCTATGAAGATTTTTATCCCTGATGTCATGGAATATTCCACGACTCTAATTGTAAAAGAGTGGTCCTGGGAGCATGAGGAGTCATCTTCACTTACAGTACGAACTGGTCACCACATTGTGTGCTGTAATCAAAGCTAAAATTGACAGAATGAAATCTTAAAGTGTGACTTTTTTATTTCGGCCAGGCAGGGGGTTACGTACTGTATATACCTTAGAATATAAAAATAATCATCAACATAACACTGCAAAAATAACTTTTTTTAATTATCTTTTAACGTTGCTGCTCTTCATGCTTTTATGCCCTCAAAATATAACAGCCCTCAAAAAGCAGCACATCACACCTGCAACATTTTCATCAGATTTTCTATTGAGCTGAAGCCCAACCCCAACTGTTTTTACACTTGGTAGTCTGGTTTTCATCCAACGGTCCAATCGAAATTAATCAAAATGACAAATTTTACTGATTTGGTGCCATTTTCTTTGAATCTTGAATATTGAATTTTAAGTCCACTAATAGATCATTAAATGGCTGAGAATATTGACTTGTATCTAGCAGTCTGCTGAGACTCACCACGTTGGGCATCGTTCATGCAGTACTTCAGCGAGCCGCATTCCCAAATGCCCGTCTTTTCGTTAAACAGCATGTTGAAGCGCATTTGGACGACCTCGAATGCACACCCTTTCAGCAGCGCGATCTGATCCTCTATTGATAGAGCTCTAGAAACACACACAAACACAGTTCCATTTTTAGAAGGAAAATACAAAATTGGATTAAAAAAAAAAAAAAAAGCATTTACAGAGATATCAGATAAAGAAGCTCTGCCCCATGAAGAAGAGTAAAAACCGATAGTAAATGCTTTTTGAATGCTTTAACAATCAAAAAAATGATTATTAATTTATAATTTATAATTAATAATGCACACTATTATTATTATTATTATTGTTATTATTATTATCATTATTCAAACAGTTCTAGTAGCACAATCCCAACACATTAGTTATGTGACGGCAAACTGAATAAATAAATCAAAATAAACTATGACTTATTACATTTTAATTATTAATTGCAACTGTTAATATACTGTACGAGAGAAAAACGATTGACAGTTACTTTTTAATGGGGCAAGCTTTTTAAAGAAGGAAGGAGCAATCCCTGATGAGATGACTCGGAGTTCATTGCAGTTCATTCCTTCCTATACACATTCAGCAAGTGCAACACCTGGCTAAGCACATTAGCGTAGCAAGGGATTATGTAGACAAACCAAAGCTAGTTTTTGGTCTCATAACTATGTTTTGTTATTCAAATTAAAATCACAATCGAAAGTCCTGCTTTGACTTAAACACCCCTTGTCATTTTCAAATGATGGTAATTGGACCAAATTCTGGAGCTAAATGATCCTCTTGGTGTAAGTCACAGAATGAGACATACAAATAACATTCATGGTCATTTTGTCATGATTTCAGCACTAATTAACAAAAAGTAAAACTGTTGCTCTACTGAAAAACACCAGACAGATGCTGGACCCCTACCTGCTTAGGCCTCTACTCACACTATTCTATATTCCAAAGGAACGTAAATTCTTATATCTTAAAGTCTTGAATTATAGACACTAGTGCAATTTATTTCAGGATAATGTTTTGGATTATGGTTTTTCTTTGAGATTTGTGCAAAAAATTGCTATATGTACAGTATAGATCATCTAGCAGGCAGTCAGGCTGGGCAGACATCAACAGGAACCTCAGGAACCTCAGCCACAGATTTTTGTGGATATCAAAACTTAACAGTCTTGAACGTTGTGTACCTGAAAGTTTTGATGAGCTTGGCGTAGCTGGTGACCTTCTGGATCATGTAGGTGCTGAGGTCTGTGATGTGAGGAAGGCTGGTGAACTTGAGTTTTCTTTCTTTACTGTTTTCCTCTTCTTCAGTCTGGGTGAGATAGGAGCCGTGCCTGATGGCCTCCTCTACATCCTCCATTCTCTCAGTCTCAGGAGAATGCTGATGGCTGACTGAAGGCTCCTGGGAGTACACAGCATCACGGTCCAGTGGCTGTGGACCACACACACACATACACATACACACACACACACACACACACACACACACACACACATCACCTTAGCACAGGGAAGACAACTGTTTGTGTGCAAATTCTTGTATGTTACCTCACTCTCTCACTCATTGTGTATACCGCTGTATTCAGGGTCTCAAGGGGCCTAGACCTATCCCAGGAGACATAGGGGCCAATCCATCACAGGGCACACAAACTACTGTACAGGAATTTTCAAAAAGGAATTTGGGAATGCCAATTGGACTAATCTGCATATCTTTGGACTGTGGAAGGAAACCGAAGAACCTGGAGGAAACCCACCAAGCACAGGGAGAACATGAACACTGAGATGGGAATCGAACCCAGTGCTAACTACAGTACTAAGCCACCGTGTCGCCTTTGCATGTTACCTTGGGGAAAAAAAAACATAAATGTAACCCAGCTAAAGTCTTTTTTTTTATTATCCCTACATGAAGCCATACTGTATATACAATGGTTTTGTAGAAAACTGTGAATCACAAAAAAGACCTGAGCTAGGTTTTTCACAGACTGAGTCACAAAGACCAGTTTATTTCCTTTCTTTATTAGGCTGAAAAGCAGAAACTGGGCTGTAAAAGAAAATACATCAAAGCAATCGTTGTATCTGTATTCAGTCCTCTATATATTTAAAAAAAGGCAGGATTCAGCAAACAACTCCTGGGGGCATTTAGTATTGCCCACTATTTTTTTTTTCTTTTTGGCTTCATTTTTGTTAGATAAAAAATGGCACGGTGAAAAAAGTTATATGAAGTTGAATTTGCCTAATAATAAGACCCGATCTAATAACACCAGATGATTTTCCTGATTTTTTTTTTTTTACGAGGGCTGTCAATATTAATGATGTAACGATCATGATCAATCTATACATTTTATCGCGTTACTATTTATTACCGCAAATTAACGATAAGAGCAATTTTGACCCCAATGGCCTCCCATAATTGCAGCGCAGTTACCCGGTTGTGTGATAATGGCGTGTTTAACGCAGATAATGAAATGACTGAGGAGACATCACCAGGTGTGTTGAACGGCCAATTTCATTATAAAAAGCTTTTAAATCAAAGCTTACATCAAACTAAAGTTGTATGCTCGAGCTGGTTCCAAGGGAAATCAATTTTTTAAGAATACATTAAACATAAGCTGTGGAAGTGGTGGCTCAGACGGCTAAGGCTCTAGGTTGTTGATCGTCAGGTCTGAAGATCCGGGTTTTAGCCCTGTCGCTGGAGAGTTGCCGTAATCTATACTACCCAGTTACTGCATGCGGTGCCGGTCCCATTTAAGAGATTTTAATTAGACATTTGTTAAAGCTAATGTTTGAGATTTTATAAAACTGCATAATCTGTTTTCTCTAACCAGTTTCTCATGCATTCATGTATTTCAACATTCCACATTCATAGTACAGGGTAATCTCACTCACTCACCCATCTATACCGCTTCATCCTATATACAGGGTTCTTTTTTTCATGATGCACCTTCACCATGTGTTTAAGTGATTACAAAGTTGACATGGAGGCACGGTGGTTTAGTGGTTAGTACTGTCTCCTTGCACCTTCACGGTCTGGTTTCGATTCCTGGCCAGATTCAATTCTTGTCTCTGTGTGCATGGAGTTTGCATGTTATCCCTGTGCTTGGTGGGTTTCCTCCGGGTACTCCGGTTTCCTCCCACATTCCAAAGATCTGCAGATTAGGCTAATTGGCGTCCCCAAATTGCCCTTAGTGTGTCAGTGAGCGTTTATATGTGTGTTGGGGTATGTGTGTGTGTGCACCCTGCGATGGATGGCACCCTGTCCAGGTTATACCCCACCTCGTGCCCCAAGTTTCCTAGAATAGGCGCCGGGCCCCCTGCAACCCTGTATAGATGATGAGATGAGACGAAGTTAATGTTTTTTTGGCCAGGCAAAGTAAATTGTGCTGGTTACGGTAATATGTTAATTAAAAAATAATGATAAGAGGAAAAGCTGACCCGGAACTGCCTGAAGTCAGAGAAGGTCATGTCGAATGTTTTTGTATGAGCCGTGAGCAGCTCCTGAATGAGGGCTTCTTGTTTTTGCGTGAGCAAAGCAGGTTCCTCGGACATCTTTTTCTTCCGAATAAGCATCCTCCGTTTCTCCACAGCCTCATCTGACATGATCACTGACACACACACATAGACACACACACAGACCCATACACGCACACACACAAAAGCTCATGACCATCTGTTTCAAACAGTTTCCATTGACTTTAATTTTTAAATACTATGCTGAAGAAAACATGGTGACCGAGCTCAAAGAATATCAGCCTCACACACAGCTCTGTGTGTGTGTGCGTGTGTGTTGATGTAGGTGTAGGAGAGTGAGAAATTGCAGCCCGGGGAGGAATGTTATATGTACGTACAAGGACATGAAATAAATCAGGAAATATATTCAGCAGTAGGAAAGGTGTTAGACTCACACTCCTTCAACATGCCGATTGAGAGGCATTTCTTCAGTCGGCAGGACTGGCACTGACGTCGGTTACTCTTGGTGATGACGCAGTTGTTCGTGAAGGCACATCGAAAATTAGGTGTACCTTTCATGGCCCGTCTGTGACAGAGCAGCATACAGAGAGAAGAGAATCAGTGGATATGACAAAATACTCACATACTTAAACATTATAGACTCTGAACACTATGAACACCACAGACTATAAACACTACAGATTGTAAACACTACAAATTGTAAACACTACAGGCTATAAACACCACAGACTATAAACACTACAGATTGTAAACACACAGACTATAAACGCCACAGACTATAAACACTACAGATTGTAAACACTACAAATTGTAAACACCACAGACTATAAACACAACAGACTACAAACACTACAGACTGTAAACACTACAGGCTATAAACACTACAGATTGTAAACACTACAGGCTATAAACACTACAGATTGTAAACACCACAGACTATAAACACTACAGATTGTAAACACCACAGACTATAAACGCCACAGACTATAAACACTACAGACTGTAAACACTACAGGCTATAAACACTACAGATTGTTAACACCAGAGACTATAAACACTACAGAATGTAAACACTATCTTTGGACTGTGGCAGGAAACCGGAGTACTCAGAGGAAACCCACCAAGCACAGGAAGAACATGCAAACACTATACAGACCCAAAACCCCACAGATAACAAAGACTACAGACTGTGAATCCATCACTGCAAACATCAAAGACTATAAATACTACAGAATGTAAACACATCAGACAACAAACACTACAGATTGTAAACACTACAGGCTATAAACACTACAGATTGTAAACACCACAGACTATAAACACTACAGAT
>JAOTRS010000047.1:9838193-9862137 GCA_028565755.1 Dinotopterus cunningtoni
TTCAGATCTTTGAGTTCATCTCATAAAAAATGGGAGCAAAAACAAAAGTGTTGCGTTTATATTTTTGTTCAGTATAAGTAGGGGGAAAGTTATTAAAAAAGTAAATAATATTAATAATAAAAAAAATTTCATTATGAATTGCGATTCTTTTGTGTGGTGATTCACATATCGTCACACTGAGTCCAATATATATATATTTTTTAAATAATATATTTTAGGTCTATAATCGAAATGGATTATAAAGAAATGGTGATGTTTTGCAGCCTCGAATGCCTCAAAAGTCTTAAAACTCAACCTGACAATAAGAGTGCAGGTTAAGCAGCTACAAGCATAAACCGCCACACAAAAGGAATCATGATTACTAAAATTATTTTCCCCCCCATCCCTAACTATTATTGTGCACAAAAATCCTGCATGCCAGTGCTTGACAGAGTTTAGTGTTCATGATACTGACATTACACATGCATTACATTTTTGCTAGACTTAGCAACCACTGCAACATTAAACAGTTCCAGTTCCAATCTTTTCCATTTCTTTTTTTACAGGATCTGATCAATCTCCTACTTTTTCCAACAATATCCAACCCACCGTTTTTTTTCTGGTACGGGCCCATTCAAAACAGATTTACAGAACAAGATAGTCTGCCACTAGGGATGTTAATTAAAAATTAACCAATTAATTGCCATTAAGAATTTAACCAATTAAGACTGTATTAACTAACAATATTTTGTATAATATTTCTCAATAGCGAAGGCACAGTGGCATGAAGGTTAGCATTGTTGCTGACCTCCAGTTTGCTCCAAGAGTCCAAAGGCTTGCAAATTAGGTTAAATGGCGTTCCCAAATTGCCTGTAGTGTGTGAATGAGTGAGTGAGTGTGTGTATATGTGTATGCCCTGCAACGGATTGACATCCTGTCCAGGGTGTACCCCACCTCGTGCCCTCCTAGAATAGGCTCCAGGGCCTCTGTGACCCTTTGCAAGATAAGTGGTAAAGAAGATGAATGAATGAATGAATGAATGAAGGGACAGGGGTAGCTCAGTGGTTAAGGCACAGGACTACTGATTGAAAGGTCTCCGGTTCAAACTCTGGCACCACCAAATTGCCACTGTTGGGCCCTTGACCCCCAACTGTTCAGATGTATAATAAGATGAAATGCAAGTCGCTCTGGATAAGGGCCATAAAAGTAAAGTTGAATTAATTTCTCCATAGGTCCCATATTTATTACCTTGTACACCACAAGGGGGCAGACTTGCAACGCCTAATAGTGGACCCCTGTTTTTTTTTAAATGGCTTCAATAATTTGTCTCAAACAATTAAAAATTAGGGTTGAATGAAATGCCTCTAGAAGTGTTAAAACTTAAAGAATGTATGTCTTGTTATAATGAATTACTAATGATTATTCAGTTTTTATGTGCTCTACTCAAGTAAAAAAAAAAAAAAATTGTGAAAATTTGCAACCCTATCTGTCACACAACAAACTCTGTCTATCAGGGTCAAGGAATTATGAACTCACCTCTTTGAACTGTTTGGTCGATAAACCAGGAGTGAAAATCTTCAACAAATGCCTTCACCTCATACAGCCGCACATCTCCACTACTGAACAAGTATTGGGAAGCAGCACCTAGATTACAGAGTTATTAGTTATATAACTCAGGTGTTATTGACACCAACTCTAAGGACCCACTGCCCTTATTTTATACAATTTCCTGCTGCCAACATTCCTGTTTTTGCTTAAATTAGTTTAAACAATCTCCATTAGGTGGCTCAGATCATTTGTAGTAGGAAACATGAAACATCTCCACAGGACTGAAAATGGGGAAACTCATTGTGCAGACCTGTAGCGGGGTTTCTGAGCCTGACGAATGTCGGGTCACAATCGTGTAGCTTTGTCTTGTCCAAGGCAGAATCTGTTCAAGAACAATATATATAACAGACACTAAATAAACAATAGGTGGCAAAAGGAAGATAACAACAATAATATCAAACTTGGACAGGTGTGAAACATATAGCAAGCAAATTAGTAAAACAGAAGAGACTCGCACCTTAAGGTGCAAGGCCTCATTGCTAACCACTACCCCCACTGTAACATCACAACCATAAAGGAAATATGTGCAATGAACAGTGTGCAAAAGTCTTTAAATAAAACAAGTGATGTTTTGTGGTATTGTGTAATTGATAGACTGATCAACATGTCAGTCTGTTTATACTCCAACACTGGTAAGCAATATCTTAATGGACCTTGCTTTGTGTACAGCATCAATCCCTGATATCAGTTATCACCCAAATGAGGATGGGTTCCCTGTTGAGGATTTCAAGGATTCTTCCGATTCACATATGCAAGGGAATTTTTCCTTGCCATCAATCTCCTTCGGCTTGCTCATCAGGGACAATCTGATCATTTTCATTTATACATATTTCCTCACACATTTCATACTAAATTTCCACAATTTTTTTTTATTACGTTAAGCCGATTTGCGACAATGAACATTATTATTAGCCCCTATATAAATAAAATTAAATTGAAAATGCTACAGCATGCAAACAACTGTGCATTTCCAACATTGTGCCAATAGTTTGAGTGACATTACAGTTTGAGTGGCGTCACATAAGGGTGTGAAAGCCACGTGTCCGCATACTTTTGGGCGTAAATAAGGTGTAACCTTATTTCAGTAGCAATGTCTTATATGTGTCTACATTTATTGTTTTATTTATTGTTTGTTCGTTTTCCATGCTCATGCAGGAACTGCTCTAAATAAATGCCACATGACCGTTTAAGGTAAATACGACTCAGAACTTACAGGTAGTCCTAACTAACCATTAACTGACTAACTAACTAAGAGCCTACGAATTATCTGTTGCTAGGAAGCGCGTAAAGAAATTAGCGCGAGCGATAACGGTCGTTTCATTTAAACACACAGTGAGCGAGCTTTAGCGTCCTGGTCTAATACACAAAGTGAATTATATAATCTCGGTTAATTTATCATACCTGCAGCGATGACAATCCAGCTGTCATGACTTGTTTGTGCCGAGCGCTTCTTTTTGGTTGTCATTATAATTAGTTTGCGTTTTGTTTTCAAGTTAAACCACGGTGCTGCTACAAGCACAAATGGCGCCACACTTTCATTTTTTTCACCCAATGCTCAGGGGTGAACACAGTTTTGTATTAAGGGTTTTTCCCCCGTATAATTAGTACACGTCTTAAAATCCACAGTTGTCCTAATGATTTACATTCATAACAAAATGATAGAATATAAATATAAAGAAAAATCTGTGAACATTATATTTTAGACTGAAACTGTCTTTTTGCGCCCCTTCCCCCCAAAAAGATGGTACGTCCCAGAGCGGGCTAAAGGGTGAGCTGTTCCTGCTACAGGCGCGTTTTCTCTACGTGATAGACAGGAGGAGCAGACCAGTATATTAAGTTACCAGTTCATTAATTCATTCTTTGCTTAATTTAGGTTAGAAAATCGCACAAATATATAATTTCAACCCCCTATGGATGAATTATGTTCTACTGTCACTGTACAGCTTCATATGTTCAGTGTTTTGTTTATTAGATAAAATTTCATATGTATATTAGATGTAGATTAGATAAATTAGACCTAGCTGTAAAAAGAATTATTTTTTAGGCATAACTACCTGTAATCAGTAATCAAATAGTGAATTAGTTATTGATTTGTTTCTAAGCTGTGTAGTAGCGTTTACATTTTGCACATTTCTGTTATTTCCACTAGATGTCGCCAACGACTTAAGAAATACTTACAGAGCCTTCAAAAACTAAAGGGACTGTTTAAGCATTAATATTTGACTGGTCTCATATGTTAAGTTCACCAAATTAACATACATATACTCGAATGTAACTCATAAAACTGAAAAAAATATATAGTTTAGTGCATAAAACATTCAGCCCAATGTCTGTAGTGTCATCCAAAATATTTTTCACCCTCATTCTCATTTTCAGGGTTACAAGATATACAAAATCTGGGTCTACAAAGAAAAGTTTCATCACACTAATGCAGCCACCCTATCCAAGAGACCTTTATATGCGGTTTAAGGCTTGTGTGCCTTTAAATCCGTTGTGAACCCCCTGATCTGAAACAATGGTAGTGGTATTCAGGTCAGATTGTGGTCTGATGGTCAGGGTAGGAAGAGGCTCAGACCCTCCATATGGGTAGGAAGGCATAATAAACTCATGAACTCATGAAAAATGTAATGCATTTTAAAACATACAATGTTTTATTTCATATGAAAAGAAAATTTAAGTTAAAGAGAAAGAAAGATGTTGCAGTGTGCGCAGTTACTATGTATAGTTTAATTAATACTATGTAACAGTATTTAGTTATGCATTCATTCATACATCTTGAGTAACAGCATGAAATTCTGTTTCCATTTGCTTTCTGATCCAAATAAGAGTGCTGACTGGAAACCAAAAGATGCATCAACTGCACAGTAGAGTTTAAGTGTGATGTCATCATATATATAGACTCTGACTGCTCGGGATTTTACAGAAACCTTGTTGGCACACCACAGGAATGGTAAGATTTCTAAGATCATCAGAGAGGAATTCCCACAGCTGGGATATGACAATCCTAGACATGTATACACTCACACACATACGCAACACATAAAACTCTATGTAACTGTGGTTCTGTGAACTGCCAGGGATGGTGAAAATCACCTAGGTAGTTTCTTTTGTGTATGCATTCTTGCATGCTTTGACCTTCACAAAAGCCACAAAGTGACTGCATGTGTTCAATTTCACCCCTCTTAACCACCAGGGGGGGTGGAAATCACGTGGATAACCAATACCACAAAGTCAGAGTAGCATTTCATAAAAGGGTCTGGGTCTCCCAAACCGACTGTGAACCAAAGTGATGACTCAAGTGGTCAGGCTGTTTTGGCAGGGGAGCTCCTTGTGTCTTCCCTCTATGACACATGAACAGTTAATCTGATAATTGAATCGCTACTGTTCAGTTCAAATAGTGTGACAGGGCATGTCCTGTATAAAATAAGGAATACTCAGCAGGTTCCACTTAATGGAATGCTCTATGGTTAATAGATCAGGCCATTGGTTAACAAACATAGGGGATATGAGTGGGCAGAAACCAGGGGTTCAATGACAAGGACACTACAGAGTCATCTTCTTTTGAGCTAACTTAGCAAGGTTAGTTTTGGAAACTATAGTATGGGAGAGCAAGAATGAATGGCCCTAGTTGCACATTCACAGGCATGCAGGTTGACAACTCAGAATGATATGGGAAAATCTATGTCAATACAGTTCAAGGGACTAATAGGTGAGGGGAGTACTGAGCAACAGAACAGTCTCTATTGAATTTCTGTAATGAGGGAAAAGTAGATAACATAGCTGGCAATCTAATTAAGCCAAAATTAAGCTGTGAAAAAGTCAGTTAAGATGGCAAATGTTTATAGGTCATTTTTGGGGCAGAGGGAACCTGTAGCTCCAAATGTAGTCACAACCTGTTACGCCGAGGATACTGCCAAAGGGGCACACAAAGTCTAATATGTATGAGGCAAATGGAAAAAAGGGAATGACAGCAATGTTAAATATTTAGATTAAACACGCCATCAAATGTTCATTTTGTGACCTTTGTCGAAAATCTTAGCAACAATAATAATAGGCCCATCATATCTATTCATCATCATGTAGCCATGTGATATCAATTTGTCTTCTATGCTATTATTACATGTTTAAGTACGGCAATATTCATCCTAACAGGATGAGCTTGGGAAGATATGACAAACTCTGTACATTTTGGCAACTATGTTGAAAATATAACAGTTAATTATATCTTTACTGGTTAATAGTGATAAAAATATACTTTTTCTCATTACCTGTTTTCTTTGATGTCTCCCAATTCTTCTTTTCCTAGTGTTATTCCCTAGCTGGGTGCATAAAATGTTTAAAAATGACCAAGGACAGATTTTTCAAGACTGATAAATACACTGTTAAAGTATAAAAGAGAGTGTAGTTAGGTTATCTGTGTGTATGTGTGTTTGTGTGTATGGATTCCTATGATGTCATTCTCAATGATATCATGATCTGGACCATGGCCAGGGGACCCTAATAAGATGACTTTTCTTACACGTCTGTTTTCGTTTTTATCCGATATTCAACTCATATACAGCCTTAAAAAATATGTGTCAATGGCTAGAAAAAAAAACGCACATGCTCTTTTACACACATGCACATCATCCCTATTCCCATCAGCAGCAACAGTAACACCACCATCATCCATCCGCAGGTTGAATTAGTACCATCCAAACCTTGTTTATGGAGAGCTACACATCATATTCAAAGGAATGTATAAGCTTTAAAAAAACTGTAGCGCACAAAGTGGTGATTCTTACTTTGCATCAGAGCCACACATCCACCCACACACATGCAAAACTAGGCAAATACAGGCACACTGACCAGCATGCACCTAACCCTGAGACCAAACAAAAGCAGTAGACTACACACTGAAAACTCTTTTGACAGTAAAGAACCTCTGAACCTATAATTACCCATAGCAGTGAGTTGTTGTTTTTTTTGCATCAATACTTTATGTTACAATGTCTATAATAGTAGGCTTGCGTCTGATTTAGAAGGATGTCGTTTAGAAGTTTTTGCTCAGTCTCTGCAGTGTCATGAATAACTTCGTGTAGTTGTAGAAGAGTGTAAATTCTTTTAGGACAAAAAGACAGCAATGGAGTATTGGTCCAGGAACATGATCTTCTTTTTTTCCTCTTTATTTATCGGGGAAAATATTGTTGGAAGGCGAGTGAACGGCAAAGCGTGGTCTTCTTGCTGGATAAGTTACGCTGTGTGAATTTTTGAAACAAACGACAGCTTGACTAATCGTAAACCAGATGTGTGAGTAGGGTTTCATGACAACGCATCGTGCTGCTTCTGTTTCCTATCGATTAAAAGGCTGTCCAATTACGCAGCAAACTTGCGATTAAAAAAAGTCCTGATCAATGAATTAATATGCAACTTTCAAAAAGTAGCTTTAATTTATCCAGTTTATTAAATGAGTTCATGTCTGCTTCATTCTGTTATTTTGTTCTATGTATGTTAATGTTTCTAACCAATCGAGAGTCAAGAAAAGGCGAAATATTACACATTAAGTGGATTAATTTAACCAACAGACTGCCCAACAACTTGAATTTCGTTAAAATAAAGTTTTTACTCTTTATTAATCTAATCTGCGTTTCTCTTTTTCAAGTTAGAAGAAACTTACAGCCTATGGACGGTGAAATTACAATATTTATATTTTTAACTTTTTATTAATTTGTAGGATTTCTTTCTTTTTTTTTCTTTTTTCTTTCTATCTTTCTTTCTGAAACATTGTCAGCCCAAGTCCATTTTCAATGCAGGTCTCTTACAACTGAAAAAAAGCAAAAAATACCTAAATCTATGAGCTGCGCAGTTTATCAGCTTTACGTATATTTAGAGGCACACTTTCCATGTCTGTGGAAAATGCCTAGACCATCAACTCAGCTCTGTCCACAAGTTCGTGCCCCTGCTTTGTGTTTCTCCTGCGGATAAAGCCAAATGAACTCAATCGCCGTAATGTCCGCCAAATCTGAAGTTCGATCATAAAGTTTCCATGGGAAATTTTTCAGAATGCAATTGCATTTTGATGTGGCTCATTCCAAAACAGCCAGCAAAAAGTCATCATACCACTATATAACTCTTTACTAGTTATCACTATACTCTTATCTGGTTATCTCTATACACGTCACTACACTCTTCACTGGCTATCTCTATACACATCACTATAGTCTTCTCGGATCTCTACTCGTTAGCGACGCAGTTTGTGCACTGTGTAAAAATCTGAGCACATCAACGGCACTGAAGGACTGTGTTTAGTGATTTAATTATTGCCATTACAAAAATATAGGCCTATGTCAGCTGATTTAAAGGCAATGGCAAACAATTCAAAACAATTATTGGAAGAGAGATACTATATGGCTCAGTTTAAACGAAAAACCATTAGGCTCAAACTAATTAGTCTGTTGCTAAAATGTTATATTTAAAAAATAACATTTATGGATCTCTTAATGATTTAGTAGTAAGTTGCTAATAATACCCTGGTACACCCGGAACATAAATATAAGTTATAATAAACATAGGAGGAAAATGATTTCATAAGGGATAAATATCAAGTCACAAAATTTCAAGACGTGATGCAACACGATAGCAACAGAGGTGATCGAAAGAAAGCAGCAGTCCACGGACTAACGTGTATCACAATAACCACAGTGTTAAAGCTATGAAATTATATAGCCTGGTATACGAGTCTGTTACACTGTATGCATGTTACACTGTATTTTATATGGACATTCTTGTTCCTCATTAAGTCGGAGTACTTCGATAACCTGAGAAAGGCCCATGCAGCGTATCAAGTCATGCATGATGTATAGGGCTTATGTAATACCCAAATGTCCTATTTTGACATACAGTTTAGTACAGTAGCAGCTTATGTTTGGGACGCAGTCCTGTTTTGCCATAAGGTTCGAGCGCCAATGCTCTGGTATTGTCAAAAAGAGTGCGCTGCGTTTCGTGCCTTATACCGCTGTTTCAGACGATAGACCCTACACACTGATTTGGGTCTAAAAGGTGCTATGGGGTTTATCTGTGTCTGTAGGTCGGGTGCGCTTGTTCTCTTTTTCCGTCCTTCCTTTAGCCCAGCGCCGCTCCGCCTCCTGAGCGTGCAACTTTGACGCTGTGTATAAATACTGGAACAAAAGAACTTCCTCAATGCCCGGTGAAACAGCAATAAATAAACTCAGAGACGTTAGACGTCGCGATACTAAATTGTCATTTTATTATTATCGTTTTTTTATGTGCTGCGTGATGATGGTGACTGCATTTGATACTTCGATTCCAAATCATGGAATATTGTGTATAGGCTACATTCAGCGTTTCTCTTCAAAAGGGTAAGATGCCTATCCTAAGTATATAACTTTTTTAACTGTGTCTATGGGTTGTTAGAAATATGAATATGAATGACTTAAGGTCGTACACCCAACCTTATAAAGAATTGTGCTAATCTTTTGAGTGAAATTTGGAAGTGTAGCAGGTTCAGAGTTAAGGCGGAAAAAAACTCCATCTGGACTTCCTGAGATGGAAGCGCTTTTGATAAAACATTAGTTAGCGAACTCAGCGCTCAGTAACGAGCCTGTCAATCATTTTATAGCATAAATCATATCTTAAAACTTATCGGGATTTAGAAAGATGCTTAATCAAGGTTGGATGAAGATTCTTATTGATCAAGATGGCAATTAATGTTAAGGTACAAAAAGCTAAAAAAAAAGTGATAAGGTAAAATCTAAATTGAATACTATTAAAAATAAAGTGAGTAAAACTAATATGTGTTGCAAGGCAGAAGACAAAAGATGTAACCTAAAACAGAAGATTGCCGGTTGTCTTTCAAAAGCTTGTTTTAATAAATAGGGTTAATTAAATCAGGAGTTACTACTCATCCGAATTTATAATTTTGCAAGTGAAATGCCGATATTCAACAAATATATGTTGGAATGTTTTGTTGATCCTTGCGGCGTCTAAACAAAGATCCATGATAGGTTAGACTGTGTGCTGGAGCGCCTGTAGAAAGTAGGCACCCTGTTTACAATAACAGCGGCCTCGTCTTATCACGTGATTGACAATGGCGTCGCACCAATAAAGGCGTGGACCGCCGATGGTGGGCGGGGCTTGTGGCGACAGCAACGCGCTATATTTGGAAGGGATGACGTCATCAGTAGTCTGCCTGTCAGAGGCGGGACATCCGCGAGGATGCGCTCTTGTCTGGACATGTCTGAAGCGCGCTTTGTCAGCCGCTATTTACTTATCTCGCCGGCGACGTGCAAGGAAATTAAGTTTCATATAAAATATCAAATAAAATCTTTTTTATTATGGGTTGATGCCTTTTATACTATAACCATCATTTCTTAATGTGTGTATTTATGTGAATGGAAATATATTTTTTTATATATTTATGAGGACCAAATTTCTCTCCAGCGTTTATTCAAAGCAAGCAACAAAAAATAAATTGCAAAGATTTAGTTTTGAATACTGAGGTTAAGGTTAGAGTTTGGTGGAGGTATACACTCGCTGAACGCTTAGGAATAAGGAACACCTGTTTGCCTAGTCATTAATGCAGATCACTAATCAGCTAATCAGTGCAGTGCATAAAGTCATGTTGCTACGGCCCAAGAGCTCTTTTTAATGGTCACATCAACCGTCAGAATGCATCAAAATGTGATTTCGGCCATAGCATGATTGTTGGTGCCAGACGGGCTGGTTTGAGTATTTCTATAACTGCTGGTCTCCTGGGATTTTCATGCACAAACGTGTCTAGAGTTTATCAGAATGGTGCAATAAAGATAAAAACGTCCAGTGAGAGGCAGTTTTGCAGATGGAAATGCCTTGCTGATAAGAGAGGTCAACAGAGAATGGCCAGAACGATTCGAACTGACATAAAGGCTACAGTAACCACTCAAAGATACTTTCTACAACTGTGGTGCAGAAATGCATCTTAGAATGCACAACATGTTGAACTTTGAGGTGGATGAACTACAAGAGATGACCACATCAGATTTTACTTATTTCAGCAAAGAACAGAAAGCGGAGGCTGCAGTGAGCACAGGCTCACCAAAAATGCAGTGGAAATTTGTAGCTTCTTTGAGTCTTAATTTCTGCAGTGTTAGAAGTTTGCATTAACTGCTTAAATCCATGGATGCAACCTACTATGTGTAAACAGTCCAGGCTGGTGAAGGTGAAGTAATGATGCGAGGAATGTTTTCTTGGCACACTTTGGGTGTGTTATTACCTATTAATCATTGCTTGAATGCCAGAGCTTTTTTGACTATTGGTGCTGAGCATGTACATCCTTACATGGGCACATTTTTTTCAGAGCTACTTCTAGCATAATAATGCACCATGTCACAAAGCAAAAGTCATCTCAAACCGGTTTCATGAACATAACAATGACTTCAATTCTCTTCATCGGCTTTCCAAGTTACCGGATGTGAATCCAGTAGAACACCTTTGGGGTGTGGTAGAATTGGAGATTCACAGCATGAAAGCGCACTTGAAAAATTTCCTGGAATTATGTCATGCAATCATGTCAACAGGGACCAGAATCCAAAATGAGTGTTTCCATCATGTTGTGGAATCCATACCATGGTGAACTGAGGCTATTTTAAGATGCCCTACCCCTTATTAGTCTAAGTGTTCCTAATAAGGTGTTCAGTGAGTGTATATAGAGAAGAGACCATGACAGATTGAAAAGCAGTCATACTGTGGGGAAATTATGAAATACAATACACAGGTGGCAGTGCTTTTGATTTCTAATATAAGGTTAACATGCAACAATGAAAAGAGAAACAATCACTGTGCAGCTCTTTCATCACTTTGGAAAACAATCAATATCGGGTTGCCTTTTAAGAAATAAATGGTAGTTGCCTGTCAGAAGTGAACATAATCCTCCATTAAAAGCAGTCCACATTGTTGTATTTTATGCAATAATACATCCTTTTTAATGTGAAATGCAATACAGGAACTATTGTTTATCATCAGTAACAGGCAAAATGTTATGCTTTGTGAATCACTGTGGCTTTCATTATAGTTTTCATTATAGCATTGCCAAAAAGAACATAAAACAAATGCCTCTTTTTTGATGTTTAAAGATACAGCTTGTCTGAAAGTACAAAATTTATCTAAGAATGTATTTTTAGACATATAAAAATGAGCAAAAATGAGCCTATGATAAACTTTAAAGGGCTGTACTTAAGCTGGATTTCTGCGCCTTCTGGGATATGATGTTTCCAGGATCTTTTTTCCTTCTCTGATGACAGCTATGCCCCCAAGTACAGTGTGACAGACCACCTAATGCACTATGGTGTGGTTAGAGTGGCAATCTGGGCAATTACCTAATGACCAGAGTCACTGTTTAATTCTTAAGATACATGGCGCTTTTAAGTGTGAAACATTTTCAGTCCCCCAACCACCAGCCCACCCCCAAGATATAAATGCTTTCCTATATAATATGGTCATAAATATGGAAACATTACATCCATATGTGATTTTCCCTTGAACTGTTACCATAAAGTTAGAAACACACACTGTTTGTATGCTGTGGCATTGCAACCTTATCCTTCACTAGAACTAAGTGGCCCAGACATGTTCCAGCTTGACAGTGCCCCTGTGTGCAAAGCAAGGTTCATGAAGACATGGCTTGCCAAGGTTAGAGTGGCCTGCACAGATTCCTGACCCTAAGTCTGCTGAACACCCTTGGAATGTATTAGGACACTGATCACCCATCACTCGATATTAATGCCCAATATTATGATGAATCTAGTGGCAGCCATGTTCCAAAATTTAGTAAAAAGCCTTCCCAACATAGTGGAGGTTATTTTAACAGCAAAAAGAGTTGGAGGAGGGGAGTCAATCTGCAATCCAGTGTACAAAAGTCACATATAGGTGTGATGTTCACATGTCCACAAACCCTTTGCCTTACATTATAACTACTACAGATTCTTGTCCACAGGTGTAGTAATAATGAGTAGAACAGGCTATCACAAGTATAGACAATGTATGTGTTTGCATTTCTCGCTTAGTATATATGCTGGCCCTTCGAAAGGGTCTTGTGCTAAACCTTCAACTTTAAGAAATGTGGTCAGAAAATGCTTAATAAAGATGTATGGTAAACAACTGACAGGAGAAATCATTGCTATGTTTAAGACTTTAATACTGTAAACATATTTTCACCGGCACCTGAAGGAAGATGAGAATTTTCAAATGTTTTTTTGTTTTTTTCCATTCCTCCACTTGCAATACGTGCTTAGGTAATTATTTAAATTCTTTATTTAATATGTTGTTGTAGCACATTTGGAATCAATTACAGGTATAGTATAATTTATTTGGAAAGTATATTTATGAAGTTTCTTGTGTTTCCTCTAAAAACTTCTCAAGTTAATCAGGTGATGTTTTGACAGTTGCACGTTAGGTCATTGTCATGGTAAGTGATGAAACTTTACCCAAGTTTGGGATGGCGTGAACTATGGAGAGGATTTTCTTGAAGGACATCTCTTTCTTTGCATGAATTTTCCCTTTTATCCGTTCTGACCATTATCCCTATCGCTGAGAAGCACCCTATAGCATAATGCTAACAACATCATGCTTTACCATAGGTACCAATTCCGGAAAACTTGGGAATAAAATTCCCAACATTTGAGCCAAAAGAAAACTAAAAGCCTTTTAAATCACATGAGCCAATATTGTATTCACAATAGAACATAGAGAACATAACAAATGTTTACATTTTACATATCCACTAAATGAGCTCATTTTAAATTTGATGCCTGCTACAGGTCTCAAAAAATTTGGAACAGGGGCAACAAAATGCTAAAAAACAAGAGATTTTAAAAAGATTCAGCTGGAAGAACATCTAGCATCAGGTCTGTAAGATGATTAGCTATAAAAAGGATGTCTTAGAGAGGCAGAGTCTCTTAGAAGTAAAGATGGGCAGAACCTCTCCAATCTGTAAAAGAGTGCATAAAAAGATTGTGGAAACAACATTACTCAATGTCAAAATGCAAAGGCTTTGCAAATCATCAAATAATATACAATGCATAAAAAATTCTGAAACTGGAGAAATCTCTGTGAGTAAGGGACAAGGCCGAAGACCTTCGTTGGATGTCCATGGTCTTTGGGCCCTCAAACAACACTACATCACTTATCGGCATGAATGTGTCATTGACATTACTAAATGACAGAAACCACTCTCGGTACACACAATCCGCCGTGCCATCTATAGATGCCAACTAAAGCTCTATCATGCAATAGGGAAGCCATACTGTATCTGAACATGGTCTGGAAGTGCTGTGGTGTCCTTTGGGCCAAAGCTTATTTAAAATGGTCTGTTTCAAAGTGTCCTATGGTAAAACGAGTTCAAATTTGACATTCTTGTTGGAAATCATGGACGCTTCGTCCTCTGGCCGAAAGAGGAGGGAGACCTTCCAGCGTATTATCAGTGTTCAGTTCAAAAGTCAGCTGATGGTATGGGATGGTGCATAAGTGCATACGTTATGGGCAGCTTGTGTGTTTTAGAAGGCACTATGAATGCTGAAGGGTCCTTATATATACCTTCCTGAGATGGTGTAAACTCTGGAGAAGTTTTTCTTGAAGGACATCTCTTTCTTTGCATCTTCTGGTGTATTTCAACAGGCCAATGCAAAACCACACACTGCAGCTATTGCAACATCATGGCTTTGTAGTCCAGATCTTTCACCTATAGAGAATATTTGGCGCATCATTAAACAAAAAATATGTCAAAAACGACCACAAAATCTTAAGCAGCTGGAAACCTACAGTATATCAGGTGAGAATAGGACCACATTCCAACACCAAAACTCCAGAAACTCATAACCTTAATGCCCAGATGACTTCAAACTGTTTTGAAAAGAAGAGATGTTACACTATTGTAAACATTTCCCTGTCCCAACTATTTTGAGACCTGTAGCAGGCATCAAATTTGAAATTTGCTCATTTTGTGGATAAAAGTGTAAAATTTCTTAGGTTAAATATTTATGTTTTCTATGTTCTACTGTGTATGAAATATTGGCTCATGTGATATGAAAGTCTTTAGTTTTCATTTTATTCAAATGAATGGAATTTGGGTTGTGATAGCAAGTTTTCAGCAGTACTTAGTTTTCAGAGAATCCCCAAGAATAATTTTCTCATGCTCTCATAGTTATTTAAGTGCCTACCATTTGTCATTTACCTAGGAGTGGCTTCTATTCAACCAAATAAAGGACAGGATTCCCTTTTTATGGGTTTTCCATCTGTATGTCATAGTGATGAAACCCTAACTTTAGAATTTTTTTTATCCCATGCCCAAATCTCTGTCTTGACACAGTTTGATTATTAAGATTAGTGGAGAGTAAGGTTATGTCTTTTCTTTTTTTTTTTTTGTATAACATGCACTGGTAATGCTGAAGGCGAAAGGGGAAATTAGGTTGCTGCTGAGCTGCTGACATAAACATATATATATTTTTTTTTATTGTAACTTTGCAGCCATCTGTTTATTTTTTGATCTACATAATTTAATTTAATGTAATATAAAGAAATAAGTGGTGGCTCAATACTTTTGTCACAGTACTGTATATACCACAGGAAAACACGCAAAAAATCAAGGGGGGCTGAATAGTTACTGAACTCCTTTTATGTCTGTGTGCTTTCTTTTTTTGCTACTAATCCTATTAGACTTTTGTTTGGTCGCATATTTAATATTTGGTTCATGTTGGATGGCTTTAATTTATTCATGTGGTGGTGTCCATGATTTCAGCAACAAAATCTTATTAGGCTGTAGCACGCTATAAACTTAGGTTGCTTTGGTTACATTTTTGTGACAGCTAAAATAACTGGCTACTGTGTTTAGGTTGAATATATTACTAAATAATCAAACATGTAAGCAATTAAGGGTACTACTACCAGACAATAATGAGACTGGTTTTATACTGTATGACACAAAAGGACACATTTTTTATACTATGTGGATAAATTTTTTAATTATTATTTTTCAGGGTAACAACTGGCATTTTTAATTTACAGTCTAAATTGGAATTTGATTTTATATATTTTCAATGTTTAAAATATTCTCTTTCCTTGTTGTCCATAAAAGGAGCATTTGTAACTGTCTCGTGATCCAGGAAATAAGCCATAATTGTTTGGAAATGGAGCCAATGCTTGCATGCATGTGCATGCACGCACACACACACAGCACGCACACACACACACACACACACACACTCTCTCTCTCTCTCTCTCTCTCGCTCTCTCGTACACACAAAGGCACACACTTGCACAAACACAAACAAAGCAAAAATGGCCTGAAGCCACTTATTACATTTAGTGTTTCTATCTGGAAAGCTGAGGTGTGGTTCCGCTCCGATTTCAAAACACAGGCCTACGCTGAGTTGTGGAGTAAAGGAGGAGACCGCTAAGTATTGTGAAACATGTGAGAAGTGGCTTTTACATTATAAGGCTCATGCAAACGAGTTCAGTCAGATCTATAATGTGACATACTTGTTCATGTACAACATAAAAGAAGTCATTTTGAAACAGTACTGCAGCTTTCTGGACTACACTTCCTGATCTAGTTTATCTGTAAACACACAGGCATTTTCCCTATCTACTGTTATTGTCCATTGCCAGAAATAACAAACCATGACACAGCATGCCTTGTAAATTAATGTCATTTTAAACAAACCGCACATAGATTTGCAACTTGATGCATATCATCATTGGATGCAGGGTTTTTGAGTTCATTGCCCCTAGGCCAAAATGGGCAGTGCACACCTTTAAGGAATCAGGTACTGCAGATATCCTGTAGCAACCAGTGCTGCCAATGTGGCACATTTATCAGAAGCTTTGGTGACTACTTAGAATCCTTAAGTGACTTTTAAAATGTTATTGTTATTATTATTATTTTTTCATACAGAACCTAGCAAAACCTAGCAACTTTTTAAGCAGATGTTAGCAACTGTCCTGTATTTCATATACTGTAGCTCTTCAGCCTGCATCACAGTTATGGGATGTACTGTCATTTGTTTCCAAAGACCAATTACTAATCACCAACGTTTCCACCTATGCACTTCTTTGTTCTTCTTTTTCAGTTCTTTACTTGGCTATATTTGCAAATAATCATATGTTAATTATTCAACATGTAACCTTCCTGTAAAATGACTGCCACAGCCACTACTTATTTTTATCAATGTTGTAAATACTTAATTTGTGGTGCCATGACCAAAGACTTTTTTTCATATAATAGATAAGTTATAATTTTTTCTACAACAGGCAGTTCCAGTCCACTAATTTGATCAGACAAGCAGCATTTGAAAGGCTATTAAGATTAGAATATTTCGTTTTCAAAAGATATTTCATTTTGCACTACAGCATTTGTATCAGTCTGATTGTCTGTGACTGATACATAAAAATAAAATTCCATGAATAGTTCATTAACCATTACTACAGTTACTATGTGTGGCACAATAAATGTACTGTACTATGTGGAATGTGTTACAGTTGCAGTCTGTGTGGCATAGAAAAATGCAGTGCTCTACCCAGCTGTGGCTTCTCTGGGCACTGTTCTCATTAATAGAGCAAAAGCACACAAACATATTTGGCGACATTTTGTCTGAAATATCAGGTGCTTGATATTAATTTATTGTTTATAGAATTGTATGAAGGCAATTCCACACTTGCAGTCTTGCATGCTTGTTTCACTCAACCTCAGGCTGAATCACAAACATGTATATGTATTTTGGCATGTAGCGATATTGCATAATTATTTTCTATTGTGATAAATTAAATTAAATTCCATGCTTCTATTCTGTTTTATTCTATTAGTAATTCACTCATCTTCCTTTTTTGTGCATCACTCACTTACTGCCTATACTGCTTTATCCTGTACAGGGTCACAGGGGGCCTGGAGCCTATTCCAGCAGACTTAGGGCAAGAGGCAGGGTACACCCTGGACAAGGCACACACATACACACTATGGGCAATTTAGGAACGCCAATCAGCCTATTCTGCATGTCTTTAGACTGTCGGAGGAAACCAGAGTATCAGGAGGAAACCCAGCAAGCACAGGAAGAGCATGCAAACTCCATGCACACAGACGCGAGGCGGGAATGCAACACAGACCATGGAGGTGCAAGTCCATGGTGGTAACCACTAATCCACGATGATCCACGCCCTTTTTGTGTATCACATCTTGATATGCAAATAATTATGGTAAGCCAATAAATACGTAGGACGAATGTTGGCACAGGGCTGAGGGTTTGAGTCCTGCCTTGGTTCTGTGTCACCCTGTGCTTTTTGTATTTTGCCCTGTACCCTGATATGCTCCAGGGCCTTAGACAACTCTATATTTAGGATAAGGGATATGAAAAATTAATGAATGAATAGGCACGCTTGGTCATGTATTGGGCATTGGTGGCTCAGTGGTAGGTTTCTCACCTGCCATGCGGGTTCAATTCCCACCCAATGCCCAAACCCGAGCCAATACAGTGCCAGTTCCAAGCCCGGATAAAATAGGAGGGTTGGGTCAGGAAGGGCATCCACCGTAAAAACCGTGCCAAGTTGTGTGCGGATCGAATTGTCTGCTGTGGCGGCCTCTCGACAGGAGCAGCCGAAAGAATAACAACAGTCTTTTAGATCATGTGATGACTTCTGAAGCATCCATTATTTACTTTCTCCTAAAATACAATGGTTAGTTAATAATAATAATAATAAAAAAAAAACACACATACACACACTGCACTATTGGTGTGGGTATGTGTATGTGTCTGTGTTGGCTATATGCGTTAGATGAATCGCATGTGATTTAGTCAATCGGCAGAGCCTCTGTGAATAACATTGCTCACAATGTGTCTTAGAATAGAAAGTGGGACCAGTCACTTTTAATGATCTGTAAGCACTATTTAGATGATTCGAACGTCGGCGAGCGTCAGCTCTGTTGGAGTGCTACAGAGGGCAGTAAACAGAAAGTGGGCGGGGACTGTTTCCGTGATCCTCCACTCAGGTTGCGCGCTGCTGATGGGGTGAGCGCGTCACTGGCGATGCAGCTCGCGCTCTTGTTGCTGTTGTCACGGCGCCGCAGACTCCACTTCAACATCCATAGCGCAGCAGTGCAACATAATTATTCTCACTTTATTATAATTTTTCCAGCATACTGACCTACTATGAGAAAAAAATGCATTTAGTCCAGGACCGAAAATCAGCCCTGACTTGCCTTTTCTATATGACACAGTGCTTTTTTCATAACATAGCGCTGTAATTTACACTATGCTGCTTTACACTATGAATTACACGAGTAAATTAAATTATTATGTCCTTCAAGAGCCAGGAAATCCTTTGCGTTTCTCACTAAGCAGCCTAAATACCGTCTCTGTGTCACATTACATGCAAAATGCGCCTCCTAAATCAGAAAGACACAAAAGAGCATGCACGTGATCGATGTATTAATTACTCTCAGTATGGTTCTTGTGCTGGCACGCCATTCCCCGCGCTTTGTAAGCGAAACTTCAAGCACTGTGTTTCATGTTTGCTCACTCTCAGTGTTGGCGCTCTTCTTTGCTCCGCGCTGTTCTGTTCTGTCTGCGTGGGTTGCTAGCTGGTTTTTAGGATGCATTTTTCCCTACCAATCATTCCCCGAGCTCTCTGTGACGTCACGCGGAACGTGAGAGAGGGCGTGGCTCCGGCAAATTTGAATGAAGAGTGGAGCTTTCGGCGCCATTTTCGAGTGAGCAGCGGTAGGAATAACAGCTGCCGCGATGCCGCTTCGAGCTCTCATCCTGTCATATTAGGGATTAAATGTCAATTAGTTTAAAAATAATAATAAAAAAACGTTACAAAATTAAAAATGGATCCTGGTTGAGGAGGAGTAGTGATGGGGACAAACAAAGACTGCAAGTTGGAGGACAAGTAACGTTAGCTGAAGTGGAGGAGACAAGAGAATACAGTAAGCTAGCTAGCGAAGCTAATCCTGCTAGCATCGCGAATGAGAATCGGCGACAGCGGGTGAAATAGCCTTACCTTTCTGACTGAAATATTTTTTTAATCAAGCGAGCTTTTAAAAAATCTGAAAAAAATCGGAAAATTAGCTCGCGCGATGTAGAAGCGGATGTGACCGTTGGTTGGTGTCGGTTTGTTGTTTTTTCGGCATTTTTTGAAAGCGCCATTTGAGCGGGATTGGAGAAGTGGAGGAGCCGCTGCAGCCTATCAGCACCGAGAAACACCACCACCGGGAGATCTCTCTCTCTCTTTCTCCAACACTAACAACCAGTTTTCATGCCAAATAACATTTTCATTACAGAATTCCAGAAAAACTTTTTCAACTAAACTCCTGATATTGGATGTGTTTCTGAAGTCCTTTCTGACTTATTTTTGGATTATCAGGGTTATTTTTTTTTACCGACTTAAACCGTCTGAGCGTCACATCATAAGAAAACTAGCGTATTTTATGTATATCTACGTTACATATGTATCTATTTTTAAGACTGATAGACGCTTTACAAATTCCTGAAGCACCTTCTGAACCTGTAAGTAAACTAATTTATAGCGTTAAATGCTTTCCTTTCTAATGGGGAAAGAATAATTACAACGCTCTCTCTGAAGTCGTAATGATGATGAGAGTTGTGTTTTTCTGTGTGTTCTGAGAGAGAGAGCGCGAGCGAGCGCGTGCTGGAGTGTGCATGGGCTTTGAGACTGAGGCGCGTCGTGCGTGATGTGGCGGATCTGCTTCACCATCACACTTGCAACTTTAGCTTAAAACCATCCGACACTGTCACACGAAGCTGAACTGGTGCACACATTTATACCTCAGTAGCCACGCATGTGGGTCATTACAGAGTTAGATGTAATTGTGCCAAAACTCCACCTAGATTAACCTATCGGTAGAAACTTCAGCTTATGTTGGAAATGAACAAAATGCAAGTTGAATATGGAAATATTATATACGGTAATATATTACTGTATATATATTATACATGCACAGTATATTTAGAGTTGAAGTTACTACTTGTTCTGTTGTCCACTCCAAGGCTTCTATTCACTGCCCATAGTCTTAATTTACACTCTCTCGTGTGTATGTGTATATACACGCACACCTTGCAATTTGTTTATTTACACAATACTAATATTGCTTTCTGTACTCCTTGCTATGTACCTATACTATGCAATGACAATAAAGATCTATCTAGCTGTACTAAGGGGGAAACGCACACCACTCACACAATTTTTTTTTTTTTTTTGAATTGTGTCGTGCACCTAAGGGCCCCAGCTGCCATTAATAGAAAACTAATTTTGGCTGAGCAAAAAAAAAAAAAAATCATAGTTGTGAGGAACCTTGCTTTATGTTTAACTATAGTAATTGGGCTTACTTGCCTCTTGAGAAAGTTGAAATCTCATCCTGAAAGGTCATGAAGTCATTACCGTGTCACTTTGACCTGGTATAACTAATGGTCCTCTTGCACTTTTGTTTTTTGTTTTTTCCCCCCAGCAAGGAAAGGCAAAAAAAAGCATGGCTTTATTTTTTTCAGGCTTAAATAATAACATGCATTTTATTTGCCCATTATAATTTTTAAATTTCTCATTAGGATGCAACTGAGGCTTTAATGAAGCACACTTGCTGCTTTGTATTTCAAAACGAAGAAACTCGAGCACATTAGAAAATGTTGTTTGCTCTAAGGATTGGCTCCTTTTTCTTTCCCACTTCAATTCAGAGTGTATGACAACAGGATGCACCATGTTCGAGCAGATCACGTGTAAAAAAAGAAAAAAAGAACCGAACCTGTTTATGATCTAAATTACAGATCCCCTGTAGTCATCTAGTTAAAGTAGTTGTGTTTTAATATATTATTAATAATTAATCGTGTTTAAATGATGCTGTATTTGTTTTAGCATCATGAGATTTTCTCCCTTCCACCTCCATAACACCAGTATTGTATGGCCTGTGCACCCAACTGCTTTATTGCTTACACATCAACAGCAAGAGTGTGTAAGCTATTACACATTAGACCATTCATTTAGGTGTTTGTGCATGTGTGTGAGTGCAAGAGTTTTAGGCGAATTTTATTTTAGCATTTTATTTGCTGGCAGCTTGCGGGCTTCCTCTCGTGGGTTTTTGGGACCGTAGGGAAACCCCCTCAAATGAACCACAACCATCTTTTTCACAACATTACCTTTTAATCAGCAAGCGCGCACACCTTTTTTTTTTTTTTTTCCCTCTTGCTTGTGTGTTTTGTGCTGTTTTAACAGCACAGTAGTGTTGTATCAATATATGACATCTAGTTATAACAATTCTGTCAGAATATTTCTGCCTAAATGTTGCATACCATTTTTAGCCTTTTCCTGACCATCTTGTTATGACTTGTTGATTTCAATAGTAATTCAGTGCATATGCAGGGTATGTAAATTATATTTAGTGTTTTGGAGTTGGAGCTTTATTCTTATAAGTTAGGCATCTAATCTTATCTTTTTTTTTTTTTGACTGATCCTGCTGTGCAGATTGTTTAGAGCTCTCTCATTCCTGTGCCATTTATGTGAGATGTGTTTTAAACTTCAAGCCATGCCTTAGTTTATCATTTTTATTAAAATGCTTTTCTACTAAATAATCCCTTTATCATTAGTTTACACTAAAACCCAGTGTCCATGTGTCATATAAATGCTGTCAAAATTTATTTATTTATTTATTTTTATTTAGTGCTGAGCTTGTAGAATTGTTAGGATTAGTAAGTGAACATGCAGTCAGTAATTTAATTTTATAAATTTTAAGTTTAAAGGAATGTTTTTTTATATGTTTATAAATTGGTTTATTTTCTGTTGGCTGGACCAGTGCAAAAAAAAAAAAAAGTGTATTTCAGTCCAGAATAAAGTGTGTGTGGTGTCCGGTTTGAGAAATTACTGGAAAGATGATTTTTTTTTTTATATATATATAGACATATACATATATTTATATTTAAAGAAATTAAAAAAAAAAAAATAAAAAAAGATGAAGGGGGGAAAAAAACTTGTTTGTGTGGTTTACATGTAGGAAATCTGGTCTAATGCACTGGTGAGAAATAAGAAGGAAACAGAAATTATTTTATTAGTATGGTTGCATTACCCAAGAAGGGTGGTGTAATTTTTATTTGTTTGTTTATTTGGTTTATTTATTGTGCTTGCTTTTTTTCTTCTTATTTTTTTCACTTATTTATTTTCTGCTAAAGCAGGAACATATCCACGACCCTGTGTTCCTCAATGCCTGTGGTCAGCTGGGGCTTTGAAACAGATACTTGACGCTGAGGTGGAAAGACCGTTTGGGTGATTTGTTGTGTGGTTTCAAAATAGCACATAGGCCTAATATGCACCATTGTCAGATTTGCCAGTTTCATTCCAGCCCCAGGGATGTCGTCCTCTTTCACAGAGCAGCAGTAACATGCTAAAAAATTAGCATGCTAAGAAATAGAAAGAGGTGAGACAGATCATGTAATGCCTAATTTGTGGTGTTTTATAGTTTCCCTGGAGGTTTTAATGTTGAACACTTTGCACAAGTTTAGCATCTCTAAAAGGAAGCTGCACAGAACACACATTTTCCAGTTTTGGGTGTGTTTGTACTTTTGTGGGTTGAGCATGGTCGAAAGAGGTTACAGGTAGTGTGTGTGTGAGAGAGAGAGAATCTGGCTTTTCTCAAATGCATGGGTGCTTTGCAGGTGTGCTGGCTGTCCCTGCTGTCGCTCTTGCCCTGACTTTAAGGGTAAATATTTGACCAAGAGGTTTGTTGTCTCACCACAAAAATGGTCAGCATTCAGTGTACTACATGTTGTCTGTTTGTCATGTTTGCACACACATGTCAGGACTGAAATAGAGGTAAAGGATTAGATTACTGGAATTATTTAAAATAATTATTATAATAACTGGAATTATTTTTTGGTTAATGCAAACTTTTTTTTTTTTTTTTTTTAGAAAATGCTGGGTGACTTGTAACTGCAGTAAACTTATAAGATTGTCAGGACAACTTGTGTGTGTGTGTGTGTGTGTGTGTGTGTGTGTTTGCTTGCTTCAGTCATAGGGTGTTGACAGGGGGAAGTTCTGGGTGATGCCCTTTGAACTGAAGGTCATGTGGTCTTTAGTTCTTTAGTTAGGAGAGGTTAAATGATGAGGGCAACACCAGTGTGCATATTCACTCAGTCAGTCAAAGAAAAAGTGACATTTTCATAAAATTATGTACAAGATTATTTTCTTTTTAATATCTATATTAGACCTTACAATATAGTTTTGGTTTTAGGTGTCATTTCTAAATGTTACATATAATTGTATGATTAATCAAATTAATTTAGTTAAGATTTTTAAAGTATAAACCAAAGTTCCATTAATATTTGTGGCTGATGTT
>JAOTRS010000047.1:9928051-9952789 GCA_028565755.1 Dinotopterus cunningtoni
AAGATAAGTTGTATTCAGTAGCATGACTACAGTTACCAAAAAAACAAGAGATAGGATTTACCAGAGAACCCTGAGCTATGCACGTATTAAATCTCACACCTTAAACCAACACACTGTTTTACAACTAAAAAGTGCTTTGAGGTTGAAATGCGAGTTTAAAGATTAATTGTTTTATTTGACTTTGCATTATTTACCCTGTGCGCCCTTGACGTTATCACATAAAATCTCTAGGTACAGATAGAAGATTAGATATGCCTTCTATAAGGCATTCTGGATAAGACATCTAGCGAATGCTAGAAAAATGCCACCACAAATATGTCAAGATACATTAACTGATAATTAAGATATATAAGCTAAAAGAGGAAGTACAGAAGATAAGTTGTATTCAGTAGCATGACTACAGTTACCAAAAAAACAAGAGATAGGATTTACCAGAGAACCCTGAGCTGCCTATAAAATCAATGCTGCCAATTAATAAATATGGTCACAAATGATCACTTATAATAAGTATAAGAATCTGGGCTTGTGGTGCGTCTCCAACTTCTTTGCTCTGTTCCAAGGGGCCTGATCAGGTCTATGGAGTTACTGGAAAGTTACAGTACTCAAACTTCTGTGTGTGATTTAAACCTATGAAACTGAATGTAAGCAACGCAAGTTCAAATGCATGTGCTGGTTTTAAAAATCAGAGAGAAATATGTTGCAATAACTGTGAATTATTACCTGGAAGAGTTTAAAGTAGTAACAGAATATACTTTCACCCATCAGATGGGTACGTGCAAACTGTTGGCCAGCCTGTGCAATTTTCCTAGCCTGCAAAGTAAAGCAAAGACATAAAAGATAGTTGAAAGGATTAAATAAAATAAAAAAATTAAGTATAGAGATGAAAAAAGCTTTTAGAAATGCATTGTGATTTGTAAGAAGGCATTTATGATCTTAATTTTTATTTTATGTTCTTTATGGATATGGTTATGATTATATTACCCATCCATTTGGCCAAACGTCCCAGAGAAAACAACCGACAATAAAATCCTTTCTGTCATCAAACCACAAAACTTTGTTAGTAATTAAATAGTAATAAGATGTTTTGGTTTGAAAAGATAACATGAAAATGGATTTTGTTAGGGCTGTCTGGTCATCTAATACATTTTCTAAATAATCTCTCTACCAGCATTTAATGAAATTTGTTAAAACTGAACAGTCAATGTTCATTTATTGTTTCCTATTAATACCTGACTGCAGTGTTGAGAAAGATCTAAAAGGTGGTGCTTTTCTTTCATAACAGCACACGCTTTGGTGCCAAGTGGGCTGTTCAGGTGAATTTCACTGCATCTGAGTAACATCCACTAATGCAGACTGTAATCCATGTCTCAGAAACGTTTCAAGAGGAGTTACTATAAGCAAAAATTTTCTTAAAATCTTTAATTATTACATATCATATTACACATCAGATTTTTGCTGGGCTATGTAAGTACAAAATTCTGCTTTTTTTGAGTAGGTAAGTGTATAGGAGGATAAAAAGGTTTTTAAAACAGTTACTGTTTACAAAATTTGTCATGTGAAAGAAGGTTATATTAAAAGCTGTTCTATAAATTAATATGATTGAATTTGTGATTATTTAAAGACAGTTTGATTGAGGGCTTAACAAGGTTAACATAGGCGATTGTTTTAATAATAAAGACAGTGCCTTGCAAAAATATTCATACTCCTCGAACTTTTCCACATTTTGTCACGTTATTACCACAAAAGTAAATGTATTTTAGGGGGAATTTTATTCTTATTAAGTCATTACTGGACTTTGATTGGGCCATTCTAACATATGAATATGCTTTTATCCAAACCATTCAATGTAGCTCTGGCTGTATGTTTTGCATCGTTGTCCTGCTTGAAGGTGAACCTCAAGCTCCAGTCCCAAGTCTTTTGCAGACTCTAACAGGTTTTCTTCTAAGATTCGTCTCCATCCCTCTTCCCATCAACTATGACCAGCTTTCCTGTCTCTGCTAAAGAAAAGCATCCCCACAACACAAAGCTGCCATCACCATGTTTCACAGTGGGAATGGTGAGTTCAGAGTGATGTGCAGTTTTATTTTTCCACTGGATTTTAGTTAGAAGTATCACAGTAAAGGGGGTTGAATATGAATGCACACCACTTTACAGATTTTTATTTGTATTTTTTTTTTTTAAATATCATTTTACTTCCACTTTGTGTTGGTCTCACACATAAAATCACAATAAAATACATTTACGTTTGTGGTTGTAACATGACAAAATGTGAAAAAGTTCAAGGGGTATAAATACAAGGCAAAAAGTAAAAAAAAAAATTTAATCAAGATCTGCATTGCTATCGGTGGACTTATTTTAAACAGCAGCACTTGCAAAATTTAGCAAGCCGTGCTTCCCCAATTTATACCAACAGAACTTTTCTATGTGAAAGAATGAGGGGAAAAAGTGAGAATCCTGTACCTCTTCATCATGGTCTTTAGCCCACTGTATTTTTTCCAAGATGTCACTGAGGTCTGCTTTGATGGGAATGTAGTGAACCCAGGGCTGGAGCTGGCTATAGAAGTGCTCGTAATATGTAGAGTCCTGCTTCAACACCACACTGTCTCCAGCCAAAAGGTAGGGCATACGATATGCAGCCACTGTTCCATCTATATTTATCTGATATTTATACTGAAAAACACAAAACACTGTTATGGCATTACACATCCATCCACAAACCTTTCCATAAAATCAAGCCACTCATGCTTTTATTTAGTCTGTCCACATACTCATTCATCCCTCTATCTATACAACAGTATGCCACCAACACATGCAGATCCAAATGTGTAACATTAATCCACTGTCAGTCATTCAATCACTTCTGCACTTACCTTAAAGAAGTCAAAGAAGGAAACGTGTTTGACGAGTGGCCCATAAAGGCTCTCATCATGCTTAAAGAAGAAGAAGTTGGTAAAAGCAGCGTCCAGCAATGTAGGGTTCGCTCGTGCCAATTTCACCAGTTCTAGACGCTCTCTCCTGCTGTCACGGCCCCTCCAGAAAGCTGTACTATTCTTCTCATTCCATGCAGGGCCCGTGTTTGCCTGTACTGACATCATGTCCAAACTTACTCTGGAAGAATACAAACAGAGAATCAGCAAGACTTATGTGTAGGTTATCATGTTCCTACATGAACTCCCTACCTTCCCATGGTCTCCAGTATAGACTCTGTGAGGTCATAGGTTGGCATGACGATATCTCGAGTATCACTGGACCCACACCAAGAAAAGATGGGATGGAGTTTTTCAGTGGTTCGTCTTTTCTCCAGGGGCCAGTCACCCAAGTTTACAAAGAACTCAAGATCTGGAAGCCTAACCTAACGACATGGAAATCCAGGGTTAGCATCAAAGTCACTGATTAAATCCTGATCAACTGCTAAGACATGGGCGACCCAATCTTTTTGCAAATATTTTATTTAACAATATATGGTGCTACAAGGTAATTACTGGAGCTTAAATCCATCTTCTTGTGGCTTTTTATGATCTGATAAAAAGTAATTAGAGTGTGCTGCTGCCCTCTACAGTCCAAAGTTTTTTAGCAAAGAAAATACAATACATAATCAAATGTACACTGGCAATAAAACATACTTTTTCTTTGTCTCATGTGTATCTACTAATGTGGTAACTAGGACATACTTTCCGTGTGAGAGAGAGGAGAAAGGCGTCCATGAAGATCCTGAAGCCAACGTGCTCGCCGTGTGTTTTAATATACACCTAAATACATGGACAAACTCATCAGAATGGCACACAGTAAAGAAAATAAAATGATGTCCTATCAGAATAATTGTTTCACTTTTTACCATTTTTTTTATCTGTGGCTTTAAAAACAAACAAGATTTATTCATGCTAAAATGCACATTATATGCAGGCAAGTATGTGTACTTGTAATACCTGCATGAGTTGGAAGTGTTAAAGTGGTGTGATAGGCTGTAGATTTGGATGTATGGTTAATTACTTTGGAGTTTTGTGTCAGTAGTGATAAACAGGGAAAACTGATTTAAAAAAAAGCTTTTAAAAGGTAAGCAAGGATCCCATTATCCTCCTTTTGTCTATGGAAGTGCTTCTCTACTCTGGTCCTGGAGGACTCCTGCCCTGCACATATTACTGTTTTATCAGCTTCTGGCACACCTACTTTACTAATCAGCTATTTTTTTTTTTATTGAATTCGGAAACGAACTATAAACAGGGGCTCCTACAGGACCAGGGTTGGTGTTATCACCATCTAGTGACCAAAAGAGGATCAGCAACTCCACCCAAATTGAGTAAAGTACCTGGTTATTTTTGATAGTGTAGTGACAGAGGCTCTGTCTCTGGCCAAAACGCTGAGGGATTTCATGGGCATTGCGTTCCAGGTCCACTTTAGGAAAGACTGACAGATCATGCTGGATCTGAGAAAATGAAGAGGGACAGTGCATGTGTTTCTCCCACAATGCACCACTGGGCTCTGGACAGTTACATGATTCATGGTACACCGGACCTAGACAGAGAGAAAGATGGTGAAGGTATATAGTCGATTTAGAATTTGCTTTTGTTTTCCAGGTTAGAAACTGGAAACAAGCGTTTAATTAAAATAAAACTATAGGCAGTTTCTTGGGTCAATTGATTTCTGAAAAAATAAAACACTAAAAAGCTTAGATCATGATTATTTTTTCTTATTTCTGGTATCCTTCAATGTGACTCTGTATGATGTTGCAGTATTACAGTACATATCCTTAAAAAGATCCTGGGATATAATGCACACCATTTTTTTTTAAATACACATTTCACCTTTGAGGATGTATGGAGACTTGGCCACATCTTTATTCTTCAGGAGGATCTGAATGCTGAGGTCGGTGTAGCTGGCGTACATGCGGTAGCGCACCAGAAAAGATCCATCCTGACGGTCTAAAACCTGCACCCAGATCCTGGAGAAAGGTTCTGATAGGGATGTGATCTTCACTTCAAACGTATTGGCTCCAGGTGAGGTTGTAAAACTGTAGACCAGGCATACATGAAACAGATGCATAGAAATGTTTGTGCTATTCTTTCTTATAGACCTAAATACAGTACTATGCAATAGATTGTTGTATTGTTGCAGTGTTGTAGAAACTATAAACTGCAGTAAAAAATTACAGTAACAGGGATTTAAATATAATGTGTGAATCAGCACCAAATAAAATGTGTAAAATCGTACCATAATATGTACCCTGCATCATACTATAAAGCATGGTGTGTGTCAGCTGAGGTCAAAGTGTATTTAAAAAAAATCCTATAACACACCAGCCATCAGTAGTACACTACAAGGATTCCCATAAGTCTTTATGCATATGGAAAAATAACCTTTTTTTTTTTTTTTTTTTTTAGCAAAATGTAACCTTCCATCATATCATCCATCATATCATTGCAAAAGCATCCCAAATTTTAATACATTCTTCATTTCTCAGAGGAATTCTTGAAACCTATTCAAAAACAAACCTATGTACAGAATATAAAAAGCAAAAAGCGTGTCTATTCACCGCTGTGGTCTGGGGTCGATTCCCATTAGGGAACTTAACCCAGCGATTTGGGGTTCACAAGTTAGACTACATACACACTGTGGGCAAAAGTGGCCTATACCTGATTTAATGACTGTTTGTAGTATGTTTTAATATAACCTAATATCTGTATTCTATATTTGAACAAAACCCTGCTCCTAAACTGACGCAAGAGAGACAATGTGTCACGTCATGCTTGCTGTAAAAGGGGATTATGTCTCTTTTTTGGTTCACAAACGTAGTTTCTTTAAATTTCATTTAAAACTTTCAGCTTCCCTTTGGTACCTGGGTGTTTTCTATGACCGTGTACGGCAATTTCTTTTTCAAACACAGAGCGGTTGCAATACATGCTTTCTAATTTTGCTTTTACAGCAATATCAGCCCGAATCTTTATTATGAGGTGAGGTCTCACTATCCCGCCACTGATCCTCATTCACTGTCACACTGCAAAAAATTTGTATCTGTATCGGATTTAGGACCATATATGAAATTGACATTCGAGGGGGACTAATTAAAAAAAAAAAAAAAAAAAAAACATTTCTGTGTTACATGTGAAAAAAAAAAATCAGATTTGGCCAACTTTTGCCTGCAGTGCTTGTCCCAAGTGTGGACGAACAAAGGAAGGCTGGGTAAAGAGGGGCATCCATCATAACTCCATAAGTTTAATAATAAAAAGAAGAAGAAGTAACAAACTATATAACACGTTTCTTTTGGGACATTGCATTACATTGTTGCATTTTCCAGTCTGGAATCCCACACAGGTAGTAAAGCGTCTGAGAGGCAGCGCATGCGTAATACATTCTTTTCTTTTTTTTTGTGTTCCGATTTAGCAACACTGTTTTGGAGACTGAGAGTCTAAACGGATCACTGATATGATTTGGCAAAGAATATTATTCATATAATATATATATATTTTCAGATCTAAATTAACCGTCTTAAACGTCTCTCCAGCTGTGGTCTGTAATTTAGTAGGATTTATTCATGGTCTATTTATTCAGCAGGGACCCGATGAGATTAACTGAACTTGTTGCTGTGAAGGAATAAAGTCCACAGTAACAGTAGTCCTGCTTACTTTTTCCCGGCCTTGTCCACGGACTGGATGAAGAAGTAGCGAGCAGGGAGCACGGCGTCTGCCTCCAGTCCCAGGCCCCAGACCAAACTTTTCGAGGCACTGGGGAGTGCGCTGGACTCCACTGTCTCATGGAGCTGAGAAAACACCATGCAGTACAGCAGAAATCTCCGGAAAGTTCTCCACGGCATGGTCAGCACTGATTTCCCCGAAGGCGCGCCTCTGGAATGACAGATGTCTGGGTTGTTTTTTTTTGTTTTTTTTGAGTCAGGTAGCAGTCACCGCCGCATCGCGTCCTCCAAATCCAAAAGTCCTAAAAAGTTTGGACTCACTAGTGCTTCACTACTGATGATGTGTATGTGTATATTCGCCACACAGCCCCGGCTGCGTCCCTTTTGTGCACAGGAATGCTGTAAATTCCATACTACCCTACTCTCCTAAACAGCACGATACTACAGTATAACATCTTTTACTTAGTGCACAACGCTGAAACACTGGTTAGTAGGATAGTATGCGGTCTCTGGACGCGGCCCGCTACCTCTCCCCGACGCGCTGCATCTGATTGGTCGGCTTCACGGAATGTCTCAGGTGTGTTCATGCAGCGCACTCTTTACGCAGATCTGCGCAGAATTTGACATGTTCACCAGACACAGATTTCCCTAACTGATAAAACAGGCTGTCTCCTCAAAATCTTCCATACATAAGGAAATTTAAATACAACCAATTTACTTAGTATTTCAGTTTACTTAGTATTTCAGTTTACTAAGCATCTCGTTTTTTGTAAAGACACATGCACTTGGTGGAACGTTGACATAGTGGTTAGCACTGATTCTCATGTTTGCGTCTTCTCCTCCTGGTGGGGTTCGTCCAGGTACTCAGCTCCCCCCCACAATCCAGAGACATGCAGATTAGGTTAACTGGTGTTCCCAAGTTACCCATGCTGTGTAAATGCATGTGTGAATGTTGTGGAGACATCCAACTATAGTCATAAAATAGGAATAAACCCAATTGTAATCACCATTGGTCTTCACTGTCACTAGTCTAAATGTAATCACCATTGGTCTCCACTCCACTGACTACAGAGGTTCCTAGATGGATGGATGCTAAGCACTTAGATTGAATTTATGCTAGGACATAGTTAGTTGCATGGTGACGAACTGGTTAGCACAGTCGCCTTGCACCTCCAGGGTTCGAGTTTGATTCCTGCCTCAGGTCTGTGTGGGTGGAGTTTGCATGTTCTCCCCATACTTGGTGGGTTTCCTCCCACAGTCCCAAGACATGCAGATTAGGCTAACTAGTGGTTCCAAGTTGCCCATACTGTATAGTGTCAATGTTGACCAGAGGTCCTACCACAGTCTAAAATAGGGATAAATACAGTGGTAATCACCACTGGCATCCACTGTCCCTATTTGGATTATAGAGGTTTCTAGATGGATCGATTAATGCTATGCATTTAAAATACATTTTTTAAATGATCTTCGTGCTGTTAGAATTGGCACACAAGGTAAAAAAATAAATAAATAAAATGGACAGAATTTTGGGACATGTGCATATATTGTATGTGGCCTGCTATGTCCTACTGAGCTACACAGTAGATCATTCTTATTTTAGACATAGTAGTCAAAATGCCCTTATTTGTCATATATACATTACAGCACTTTGAAATTCTTCAATGTGCATATGCCAGCTTTTAAGGAAGCTGAGGTCAGAATGCAGCATCAGTATGATACAGCAACCCCTGGGTCACAAAGTCTTAAGGGACTTGCCCAATAGTGGTTGCTTGGCAGTGCCGAGGCTTAAACATTAATGTCTTGCTCAGTAACCCATTAACACTTGAGGCACAATTTGCAATGCTAAGTGATCAATTTCCAGTTTTGTATTCCTCCAGCATTGCCAACTCTTTTCATGGGAAAGCTAATAGTCAGTCGTCAGATGATACTGGAGACTAATATCAAAACATGAAGAAGGAATCTTTTCCAAAGACTTGGTTTGCCGGTGTTACATGACTCGGGGATAACACATGATAGTCTTCTTCCTCCCTGGTTGGTAGCTGTAGCCTTGATGGGGTGAGTGCCCTAATGGCGGGTGGGAATTGGACACGACTAAATTAGGGACAAAATCATAAACCATAGACCCCTCCCCCTCAAAAAAAGGGTAAAGTATGTTTTTCGTTTTTTTTGTTTTTCTTTACGAATTCATTCTTTTATTCATTTATCCATCTATCCTTTCATCCATCCACTGACTGATTGATTCCTTCTTTTATTCTTTAATTTTACCATACAGATTATTCCGTGTAGGGTTTCCATGCATGGGCCTGAAGCCTATCCCACAGGGCTCAGGCCACAAGGTGGGATACACCCTGCATGTGACACACACACCCAATCCCACACAATGGGCAATGTGGAAACACCAATCAGTCTACGATGGATTTCTGGTGGTGTGAGGCAACAGTGCTAACCACCACTGTGTCCCCCAGAATTTAATTAAATTTATAACTTATTTCTAAAAACATATATTGTCATAAATATAATGAATCAGTGCTACTGAGTAGTTGTGAAAAAGACATAAAATAAAATGGTTTTATATGGAATAGCTCAGATTTATTACTTGTAAATATAACCAGAGGAGAGAGATTTTGAAACAAAGAACAAAAAAACTGCAATGATGGAACAAGGTTAATGGTGCATTTACTGATCATTGAAAACCTTTGCATGTATAAGTACTATTCTGGCTTCAGGCTTTACACACTCTTTTGGCCAGTACGTATAACCAGCAGCTGTAAAATAAGCTGAAGAGCTATGTAAGTGATAAATATAGTTTCTAACAACAAAAAGTTGAGAGATAGGCTCTTTTTTAAAATAAAGTCACTAAAGCTGTAAGTTAAACTTGTGACAAATTGTCATACAGGGCTCTCAACCAAACAGATGCTCCCAATTATTCTTTAAATATTACTCTTTTACTTTACTTTTTTAAAAAGTTGATCTGAGGTCTAGATCAGTATGATGTGTAATTCTTTGATTATTACAAACATACAAGTAAACAAATAACACACACAAATAATAACGCTGACAATCAATGACACAAATTTCCAATATTTAATTAGATTTTTAATTTAAACAAAACATATTGTGTCAGAAACAAATCAATCTCACGTTGCCATGAGTACATCAATCAATGTTTATTTCAATTTGATTAGCATCAACATATGATTCATGATTTTTCTTTTAATTCCAGTAACCTCTATAATACTACTGTAATATTGATAAGAACAAAAAAAGTGGTAGTATCCATTTAAACAAGACGGATGGTGCCGCATTCTCTGGAGAGAAGAGCGGTTCAGAGTTTGGGACAGAGGGAGGACTAGAGAACTACATTCAGAACTTTCGACGCAGTACCATCTTTCAACAGGTAAAACATTTACAGAAGAAATCACATGAGTTCATAGTATGACATTTCTCCCAACTCTCTTCAGGTTCAACTGTACATTTTTAGTATAAAAGCTGAGAACATAGAAACATAACACCCTGTATTTTTTATTTTTTTTTGCTGTTAAAAACAAACATGATAAGGATCGAGTACTCTGACCGTCGCAAATCTTTATTAGCTATATGCACTTTCTTTTAGCGTTAAAATGAAGGACGGTCATAGCGGTGATTTTTCTATAGAATGACATGGCTATTAACATGGGCATGTGTGTTTACTTGATTAACACTGATGTATTATATTAAGTTTGGAGCAGCTGACTCCAACATTTAAAAACTTTTAAAGGGATAGTTAAATCTAACTGCTGGCTTTCATGCCCTTGATAAATTTCTCAGCCATGCTAGCTTTTATTTGTGTGTGTGTGTGTGTGTGGGTGATTTCTTTTTTTTTTTTTGACTAAATTGTCCTTGAATATATAATATTTCGATAACAGCTTTTGCTTTGTGTACAGCCTCAGCAGAGATGAAATACTTATCTGACTTTGACTTGGACATTGCATGTATGAGCGCTTTTTCCATTTTATATACAGAGTGGAAGTGCAGGAGACATGAAGAGAGATGGGATTGGATTTTTGGAAAGCATAAAAGATAAACAAAATGTCTTATACAAGCACAACAGGCCAAAGAGCGCATTAAACCAAATACATTTAATGTTTCATTTAAAATGAGATTCAGATTCATTTCGCTCATAAGTAGGCGAATACTTGTGTGAGCAAGATTGCCTTATTGTGCAAGGCTCTCTATGCTTCCCACAACACTTTCTTACATACATATTAAAGACACTGCTGAGAGAGCACAAATTTTCATGTAGTATCCCGATGGCTCAGTCTTCGCCACCTTTATACGTACAAATTCAAATCAGAAGAGACAAATACACAATCCTCTGCCCTCAAACTACTGACAGACATTCCTGTTCAAGCTTCATGGATTTGGCAACGGTATTCCCGTACGATATCTTTAGACTGAGGTACATCTCTCTGACTCTCCAGAAAAGTCCAGGAAACAAACAAACAAACCAAACGACCTAACAGGTCGTCAGAAAATTCTAAGTTGAATCGCACCCAATTAAAGGAACAAACATTTGAAACTGTAGTGTACCGTAACAGACACAAGATGATCAGGAGAACTCTTCGAATGAGATTAATCTACAGGTAACAGCTTCGAATATCAACCACGGACAGAATAAGTTCATCGCTAGTTTACAGGAAAGATACTTCACCCATCTAGAATATGGCACATGTATTATTACATTGGCTTTATGAATAGCAACACACCCAAATAAGACCACACGGATACACTCATAGCACATATTGCCCAGTACAGCTTACTTCTCGCTTATACGTCTAAAACCACATCATACATTTCTAGGAGAGGGTGAAGTAACTCGATTTCGGTAGTAAAGCTGTTATTCAAGGGACGATCATGAGTTAGCAGCTACTTCATATACTGTACGATATATTGTCTTGAAAGTGCTGTGACGTGAAGTGATGTTACATGTGAGATAATGTTAGTGTGCGTAGTTTGTGTGTTCTGCACTGTGGTACTGTAGTTTTCAAATAGTTTTTCATGTCTGGAATCAGAACACAACAGTGGAAAACATTGCGTGAATAACTGATGGTATGACAGAGCGGTGGAAATTTTTAAATAATACATTATTGTAAAAGAAATAGTATGGAGCAATTAAAAAAACAGAATTTTGGCCTTATAGCAACGCAAGTATACAGTTTTCCTTTTTTATTTATATTTTATCGCTATTTCAAAAAATATAAAGTTTTTGTCATAGGATTCTGGTATTGGCTTATATTATTAAATAAAAGTATGTTATTCTTTTATTTCCCTTTGTTTTAAAGTAACATGCTGCTTTTGAATATGGCAGTTTTATGTTTTTTTATAGATCATCCATTTTTGATTCATGCAGTCTTGTTGTTTTTTTTGTGTTTTTTTTTTAAATAATAACTTCTTCCTTCTGTAAGAAGACCCCACACCCCTGTACATAAATGAAGGATGGTCTAATCCATAACGTATGAGGGAAGGAACCACCCCGAGTTATTAACGCTAATGGTACCTGTCCATCAGTTATTGTCTTCAGTCTGTCAAACCAGTCTGAATAAGAAGTATAGTCCTGTATACATAGCCCCAGAGAGAAGGAACAGCCCTAAGCACCTCTTAAGCTCTCTTTGAAAAAATTGAAGGTCCATGTTCCAGAGGAGTGCCCTCTTGTGGTTGGCGAGCATCCAGGCTGACTCGTTTTAAAACTGATACCACTTCTTGTCTTTGCATTTCAGCATAAGCTGTGGACGACAAAGAAAACCAGCATATATGCATTAGTATGATGTTACAGTTAGACCATTGTGCTTAAAAAACACTCATTCTCACTCGTTATCTATACCACTTACGCTGCACGGGGTCGTGGACGGCCTGGAGCACAGGGAGGGATACACCCTGGATGTGGTTCCAGTTTATCACAGGGCACAAGCATGCACACACTCATGCATTCACTCCCACACTACAGGCATTTTCGAAATGTCATTTTGCCTAATCAGCATTTCTTTGGGCTGTGGGAGAAAACCCACCCAGGAGAGGGAGAACATCCACGCACACTGACCCGAAGGCGGGACTTGAACCCTCAACCCGGGAGGTGTGAGGCCACAGTGCTAACCACTATGCCATGCATAATATTTGACATTATATGACTTGATCTACTCAATTTGGTCTTGATACTTCTTTAGCACAGAAGTAAGTGTATCGTTCCTAATACCCAAGACATTTAGTCAAATTACCTAAGATGCTACAATGATTTTAATGTAGCATTGAAAATAGTGATTCAGTAAGTCTACATAATAAGTTATACAGGAATATACATATAATAAGTTGAACAGGAATACAGACCTCTCAGGGTCGTGATCTGAGGTTATAATTGAGCTGACTTTAATTTGTAAGTGCCACCCTGCTCTGCCCCTCCTTAATGGGATTGGTTATGATCTCGGTCTGGACCCTGAATGGCATCTGAAACTTGTTTGCTGTAATAATTGATTGTCATGTCATATTGTAATATCACATCAATAAATCAATTAGTCCTTCCCCTTTCTGTATTACCTCATGAGCGTGTTTGGAGAACGTCTCAGCGCTGGCCATCATGTGAGCTGTCCTCTCCTCCAGCTCTCCTAATCTCTGTCCTCTCTCATCCAGGGCAATCCGAGCTCGGGCAAGATCACCCACTGCCCCGCCAGCTGCTATCCGTACAGCCTCCACGCTGCCCTGACCGGGTATATGCTGGGCCAGACTTCGAGAAGCCTTCCCCGCTGCTGCCTCACCGACTACACACAAGTATAATACGATACTCTTTGTAAGGTAGTCATACATAAGTAAATTCACACATACTTGTACACACATGAATGTAAGGTGCACTTACAGAGCTCTTCTCGGTCAAAGGTCTGTGCGTTGCCCCCGAAAAATCCCTTCAGGAAGCCTCGGTTCTGCGCTTCTGGGGTCTCGGTGGGTGTGAAAAGCTCGCCAAGCATCTCCTGCAGCCAAATCAGTGGGGTCAGTCATTAAGCTGTCAGTGTGCCCATGCATATTAATGCAAGTAAAGGATGTGTGTGTATAAACAGTACAGTATGTGGTTTATTACTACGTGAATACGTAGCCTTTGGAACACCAGCTTTTCGGACACAATTTGAGGCTCCACTTGAACTAAATAATTTTTCAGACAGGAACTCTTCATATTTTCATTTATTCCATCATTAGACTGAAGGAGGGGGCGGGAGACAGCTTGCAAGGTGCACCAGGGCTCAGCTCAGCAGAGCTCAAAGCATCTCTGACAAGCATGACATTTCACTTCAATAGGCACTGTCACCACCCTCTCCACACACACTTTAAAACCGTGCACGCTCACACATCCAGTCACGCACTCAGCACAGGCTCACGCACACACGCACACACACACACACACACACCTGCAAATTATCAGACATCTCCTGACTGTAGGTGATGCGTTGTATTTCTGTTGGAGAGCTCAGGTAGAGGGCCTGACCGCCGTTGGTGAAGCAGAATGTTCTAGCAATGCGCATGTCTGTTAGCGGCAGGTAGTGGACATCCAACAGCGGCCGTAAACTTGGCAGGCTGCGACATAATTACAGAAACAAAAGGATGTTAATTCAAGCGTTTGCAATATTGAAAACGAATTTTTTTTTGTCTCTTCGTCTCAATAAGAAAAAAAAAAGCATGTCAATTATTACATGCAGCGACCATAGTCTGTTCTTTGTTCAATAAGTAACACTGAGAGGGATCACTGCTTGGCAGTGCCAGTTTATTGATTGCATCCAGGGATAACACCAGGATTAAAAGTGTTTGCGCATTATTTTCAGAATTAGGACTAGGATTAGGGAAATCAATGCTTCTAAGGATTAGGGATTTACGAAGTTGGAGCGAGGCCAATGTTGAAGTTATAATCAGTAATACCATTTCTTGCCAAAATAGGAGTGGAAGCAGTTAAACAAAAAAATTCACGTGATTGAGACTAGAGAAATAATGCAATAATCAATAAAACACAGTGTTAAAACCTAATGTCATAATCTTTATTTGCCAAACATGGAGTAACCAAGGAGTTGAACCTGAGGATCATGACATGTCCGTTGGCACAGAAGCAGGCCAGGCACACGCTGTTAGAGACAGCCACTACGTCAGCACGCAGCACGAACGATGACTCTGTGATGTTGTGCACATAGAGGCAGGCCTGTGAGGGCATGAGGAAGACCTTGGCTTGGCGTTCAGAGCACACCACAGCCAGGTGGCCCTCGCCGCTGGCTTCCTGCGAGGAACAGGGTGAAAAGTTGACCAGTTTTCTCCTGCGGGGCCGATCAGGGTCCTCGGCGCCATGCGGATCTCTCCACACCTCGTGTGCACTGTGGATCAAAGCGCCAGTGCAGTCCAGAAAACTGAAACGCAGGACTGAACCTTTGAGCATTAAGACTGTGCCTGCGGAGGAGAGGTGAAAAGAGAGAATTAGAATAAAATAAAAGAATGAGAAAAGTGTTTCTACATGAAACCGGTAATGTGTTGACATGGAAGTGAACAGCCATTTGCAACTTTCAAAATCATTGATTTTAAAAAGTATACAAAAGTTATCAGTTGCTCAGGGGAAATAGGTGTAGCCCCTAAGGTTAAGACTATATAAAGAAAGTACATCCATAATGCATGGCCCAAAATATCTTCATTTAGGGCAGGTTATATATGAGCAAATTCTGCCCATATACAGTATAGAAATTAGGTTAACATGTTACTGTCATATCACTGGTAAATGAAATTTGTGCTCACTGGTTGGTGCAACCGTGACAGGTTCCTCTAGCCTCTCCTGTTCATCAGTGGCAATGGACAAGGGCAGCACCAGAACAAGTCCCAAGCTGGTGCCCACCCATAGGCATGGAGTGGGCAGGGCATCTGACTTGCGGCCGTATGACTCCGCAAACTGCAGCGTGGTCACGGCCTCTTTGGTGTCTCGGTCTATACTTGAGACGCTGGAACTCCGTGATCGGCTAAACGAATTTTCTCGACTCTCTGAACAAAAAGGAGCAGGAAGTAAAGGAGAGTGCGAGAAAGGAAAGGAAAGGAAAAGAAAGAAAGAAAGAAAGAAAGAAAGAAGAGGGAGAGCAAAATGAGAGGGAACATAGAAAGAAAGTGAGTAGTGAAATGGCAAAAGGTAAAAGAGAGAGAGAGAGTACACTTTAAGAACTGGGAGAGAATATAGTAGCTGCGAAATAGAAAGATAAAGTTACTATAAACATTATACAGTTCACTCTAAAATTTATAAACTTTATAAACTTTTCAAATACATTTCATCGTCATTATTTCAACATCATCATTTGAATAACTGACAAATACGTGATTACAAACAGACAAACAGGACAACATGACAGTGGAAACATACTGTAAGATCGAATTTGATTAATTTTTCATTTTCCAAACAAACCTCACACACAGGTACACAAACACACAAGAGTGTGAAGTATTTCTTAGATTCATGCACTTGATTAAAGCAGAGAATCTCTCTCTCTCCCCCTCTTTCTCTTAAAGTTGTAAATTAGCAGTTCTATCTCATTTACTGCAAAGGTCAAATATTTAAATGTACCAAGATCCCCCCCCCCCCCCCCCAAGCAATTGAGCTTGAATTCAGTGCATTCAGAAGCATCACTTTAAATTCAGACATGCCGATCGTCCTAATCATCTTCTTCTTAGAAAAGACTGACCCTGAGTTCGTCTTTTTGGCGACTGTTTCTACATGTAGTGAAATGGCAATGTCTGTTTCAAAGCCAGCACCTAGAGACATACTGTATGTGACACATGTGGATATGACACTGCTGCGGGACAGAAACGGAAGAAAGACAACGTGGTTAACCCCAAACCTGGAGACAAAAAAGGTAAAGCTTGAACGAATGAGAGCATTACTGTGATGCAATACGATGAGGGACAGGACTGGACGGAGCGTGACAAGACGAGACAGGAGCCGGGATGTTACACGTGATCCCCGGACGTCCACTCCTTACCTCTCTCGGTCCAGGAGTAGGTGGTGGTGTGGTGCTCATCGTGTGAGTACATACTGACACCATGCAGCTGCTGCAGCATGGCCCGTCTGGACGGGTAACCTAACCATCGTACACACACAGACGACGCACAGACGCACAGCGCGCCATATTCATGGCACAACCGAACATAGTGAAACATGACAGACCGGAATTAGACACACGCACATACACACAGATACATGACACATAAACACAAAATGATGAATAAAGACATCCGACACATACACATATATATATATATTTAAACACACACACACACACACACACACACACACACAAATAAAACACAGACAAACTTACACAAACCCAAACAGTGTTTGGACAGAGAGACGGAGAAGGAAAGAAAGGAGACACAACTGTTCAAGAGAATCAAAAAAAGAAAGCAAATTGTTTTTCAAAAAGAACACCATTCAGAATCCTTGACTCAAAGAAAGCCACAATGAGAGGAAGTTTCTTTTTCTCTTTTGAGCTTTTAGATCCCTGGTAAAAGTTCACTGTCAACAGCTCTAATCTCAGAGCTCACACTGCTGTCTGTGGCCGGTTTTGTGTTCCGCGTGCAGTGTTGAGTTACTCGGCCTGGCCGATAGTGTTATCAGAGCGGCCCACGGCTCTCCCGTACTGCCTACGTGCTGAGAATTCAGAGATCTCCTTCTTTCCTGCACACTGAGAAAATGTGTAGGTTCTGTTAGGATGTCACGCACCGACTTCCCGACATACTATACTGTAGATGCGCAGCCTGCTCAAAGGCTAAACGCTTGTTTTGTAAACCGGGTGAGAGCAGAGCAACGCGAAGCACGCACGAGTGAAACTGAGCACACGGCGTCAGGACCTGGCGAACCGACACAACCGCTGACCTTTAGCACACCTTTCAAAACACATGTTCTGAAAACAAGCTTTGACGCTTTACTGCTGCTGATAACGTGTGAACAGATTAGTCACATCAGATCAGCAGATCAGCAGATGTGTTCTGTTATGGTGATGTACAACATAAATACTCTTTCTCTGTCAGGATCTGAGTGACTGCTTTTCTCATGATGTCAAATTTCACAATACGACCTGAGTTCGTTTATAGAGTCTTCTCTCGAAGCTTTGTGCTTTGTTACTGATGCGGTTTCATGCCCTGGGGGAGTCAAAGCATTGTGATGTCAAGCTTTTGCTCGGCTTTTATATGCCAGTTCTGCTCATGACAGGTTTGTTAATAAGATTACGATTACGTTGCTTGGATCTGCTGTTTTAAATAATGAGTCTGGACGGAGTGGTACCGCCGACTGACTGAGCATTGTTACTGGAGACTGTATGTCTGAGTGTGTGTGCGTGTGTGTCCATTGCTTTCCATTTCTGCTTGTGCCAGCATCTGTACACAATTCTCGTGTCCTGCATCCACATGGCTTTGACTAAAGCCACTGTATATACGTCAGTGTGTGCATACTGCACCATGCTCCATCCCTGCTTGATATTTATCAGAAATCGAGCACCCCTCTCCTGCTGTCCTCACCTGCTGTAGCGTGTCTCATTAGCTACAGCTTTTCTCGTTGCTAATTGACCTTTAAATATCTCAGCGACCCAGCTGTGCAGCAATAGGGACGTGAGCACAGCACGGAGCCTGCGGAAGCAAGGGATAGTCCCTAAATGGACAATTTCTGACATAAGGACAAGGAAACACCGGACTATTCCTGACACAAAACAAACAAACAAACAAAAAAAAAACAGCTGAAGGCCATTATAAATTTTTGACAGTCTGAAAGTTTAAGGAAAAATCAGTTCAATGGGAAAAAATGTGTACAATACAAATCTAGCTAAAAAGGAAGCGAAGAACTGAAAAGCTCTTTCGTCTAGTCTGTGAAGTAAAAAAGTCGATCCTGAACAAGCCTTTAATGTGCTCTCGGTCTGTCTGGAAATCGCTTCTAATAATAAAAGCCCTCTGCCGTATAGACACCTGAAGTATGGTGGCGTTATCATCAATCAAAAGAACCAAGGGTGATGCTGTGTGCTGCTGAGTGCTCTGTCCTGTGGTGTGTCCTTCATGTAAACAGGATTAAGAATAGAGACAGTGTGCGTGTGTGTGTAAGTGAAAGAGAGTGAGACTGACAAAAACAGAGAGAGAGAGAGAGAAAGAGAGAGAGAGAGAGAGAGAGCGAGAGAGAGAAGTGAAAAGTCATTCTGAGGTGGTACTGTAATGTCATCGAAAAAAAAAACAGGGTTGTAGTTTCAGAACCTTATCGTGCTGCTCGGATAACTGATGTGCATGTGCATGTGCACAATAAGTGGGGAAAGTTAACACAAAATGAAAAATATATATATATATATATACACACTTTATATAGGGACACGTCATTACATCTTTATTATGTTTATTTTTTTATTTGTATTTTTGTGAGTTATCTTAATTCACTTACCTACTGTAAAGTTTCTAAGCACTGAAGACATTACACATTTTTACTTCACACACACATACTGATAATAAAGGTGATTCTCCTTTCGGGGTCTTTCCCATGTTCCTGAATTTGATCCAAATTTGGTGTAATCTCAGGAATCATCCCAGTTTGGTAAGACTCAGTGGATCGGATTTTCGGGAAAAATCCGATCCATCACAACAAATTTCAAACATGCTTGAAAATATACCAACTGCGTAAAAAAAAACAAAAAAAAAACATCATAGCATTGTGTAAGTTATTTGTAGGTGGATCATAGCGTTCCATTAGGTCTCAGTAGGTGTTTGTCCCTCTTGGTAATGGATTTTAGAGTCCAAAAATATGTACTGTAGAAATCCTACCGTTTATGAACCTTCCTAAACTGACATGATTAGACAAGAACTGCCACTGTTCTGCTATGATCTGCTACAAACATCATGTGTGCCCCCGTGATCACCAGCCATATTGGAGCAATTCCCAATCAGTGCAGTGCTATGTACAGTATGTTGGCTAGATGGCTGCATTTCAAATTAATTACCACATAGTGCACTAGGTAGTGTGGTACTGTAGAATGAGGTATTTCCACCAACAATATATTGGACGTAATATGGGGAAGATGAAGCGATTTGAGGGTCAGCCCTGGAGTGTTCAGTAAGTGCTTATTTTCGCTAGATAGACGACATGAATATTTTCACCATGTGGATTTAAATGTTAAAAGAAAAAGAAAGATGTTCATAAGAAGGTTTCCAAAACAGGGAGATCCACGTGGTTGTTAACAGGTGAGCTGACCGGATATTATATGGTCCATGACCAAAAAATTTAGCAAGTATTGACACATCTTACAGGGTCGGAGAGAAATAGTAGCAGTTGTTGACAATACTTAGCAAATCATTTTGTAGGTAGTTCATATTTAAATAGTTTGTGTCCGTTTGGAATGAGGTTGGAACGGTTAGTGGCCGAGGCAAAAGCACATCATAATGTGATTTGTGAGTACTTAAAAAAAAACATTGTGAGAATAAAAAAAAATGTAGGTAATGCATAGCCAGTTCATAGCCAATATTATTGCATGTGCTGTCAAAGAGTCAAGCAACCGAGAATAAAATATTTAGACAATTTGACCTACTCTCACTAACAGTTTGGAATTGTGGGAAAGCCACCTCGGGAATTAATTTCATCCTCAGTCATTTTGCGAAATAGCGTAAACATTCACAATGCCAACACAAGTAGCAAAGCTGTCAGTATAAAGCTTAAACAGTTTTTTCTCACCACTTTATAATGATGAGAAATTACTGCATTAATTCAATATTGTTCTTAATATTGTTTTTTGCACATTTGTAGTATTCGTTACACATGGATATAGCATTTATTTTCTGTAAACTGTAATGAATGGAACATATCTTTAAAAATATAGATCTTTTAAAGATATATTTTAACTACAGATCAGGAAATAGACACCGAAGTCAGCAGTGTGCAGAGCAATTGTGTGAATGTTTTTCATTATAGCCATTATAGCTGGCACTGTTAATGATCTCAGCAGGGTTCCCACTTTTGTGCATCAGCGTTGCACATTTGCTTTTCATGAAATGATTGAAGTGCCATTCGGAAGGCATGCAATTTATTCCAATTAAGTCGGGATATTTTAAAATTTTCTGTCACTTAAAGCAGGCCTCCTCACCTTCCTTGTGAACAGTGAATCTTTAAGTTCCAACCAGTAAATGCTGTCTTAATGCTAATAACCTTCAATGGCAGATTGTGTGAAACTGGATGAAGACTATACTTCTTACAAGGGTGTGCCTTTGACTACAGAATAAACAAAATATTGCACATTTGATCTAAAGCGCCTTATGATGGAAGCTTCAGCAGAGAATAGACCCGACAAAGCAGATTCACAATGATACTGATCTTTTGGATCATATCAGTAATTGAGTTCAATCTTATGTTTGAATCATCAATATAGTCTCAAACATAAGAGGGATGGAAGAATCCCCCAAAGCTCACAAAGCTGATTCATTTTTGTGATTTGCTCTGGTATGGTTTGTGCATTTCTTTTTCTTTCTTTTTTAATTTCAATCCTGTGCAGCGAATTTGATCAGCTAAAGAATGTGCCTATTCAGCTTGTAGCACAAACCAGTAAAGAATCAAAGTCACAAAAACTCATTACCAAAGGTTTATGTTTTTGCCGTGAAAAATAAGGAAATTGGTGCTTAAAAAGGCACTGTGTTTCCCTCATTATATACCAATCAGACACTCAACAGGTCCATTTGAAGTCACCAATTTCTCCTCAAGGAGAGAGTTTATAAAAAGAAAGCAATCAAATAAATCAGTTAGAGAATATGGCTACCAGGCACCTACCCTCTTTCTAGCTCCTATCCCCTGATGAGTGGTTAACATGCAAGGAAAGGAGGGTAAGGATAGAAGGGGGAGGGAAAAATAAGGAGGGGGGGTAATAAAGGGTAACATGGAGACCAAGCACACACCTTCGGTGAGGGAGGACACAGGCAAAGAGACCTCCATGCATGCGGCTGACTGGGCCTTGCGGAATGGCGGTCGTCCGGGCCCGCGGCGGGTGAGACGAGGCCCCTCAGGGGCCCCTGGAGCACGGGGCCTCCCAGACACACATGGCTGAGAAGTTGGACTAGTGCAATGTCCATTCACATGATCTGAAACAACGGGCAAAGCATTAGCACAAGTGCAACCGCGAGCTAGGGAAAGTCCGAAATGAAGAACAGAGGAGGAGAAAGAGAGAGACACAGAGTAAGAGAGAGAGAGAGAGAGAGAAAGGTGTAAGAGAGCAGGAAACAGAAAAAAGCTGGATAAGTTAAATGAGAAAGAAACGGAGAGTAAAACATCAAAGAGAAATGTAATGTAATTGCAGGATTGTTAGTTTTAGCTTATAGAAAGAAAACAATGCAAAAGAGAAAAGCAGAGGACAAAGCAAAGGAGGAGACTAAACTGAAAATGGTAGAGTTTTCATTCGCAAGAAACTGGCATTGCAAAGGGAATTTCTCATCCTCTCTCAGTGTCTCTCCTTTAAAATATGTAGAGAAGAGATCAAAATAATATAGTTTTATGTGTAGAGATTTGGTATGGTTTGGAAAAACACACAATCAAAGGAATCAAAATTCACCACAAATTCTCCAAAGATCCACACTGAGAGTACAAATAATTACATAATATATGATTATTAAAATAAAAAAATAAAATGTCTTTTATTTTTTACTCCTATATAAACCTATATTTCATGTCATAAATATTACAAGCGTCCTATGTGTTGAGAATTAATTGAAGAGCCATATAATACTAAGGGCATGACACTGGAATAAATGCAAGATTGCAAAGATTTTATCTTTTAATGTGTTCTGCTTAAATGCTGTTTGTTTGCTGAGGATGAGGAAAAGCCCAAGGGAAGCCTAGGCTGCCGGTGTCTCCATATCTGTTTCCCCTGGCCTGCATAATAAACCTCTACACTGGACATTCTTGTTCCAATAAAATTCAGCATTTACTGTAGGAAGTCGACATAAGAAATTAAGTATTGTTACAATGCACTCCAGGGGAAACTTGTGTATGATAGAGGACTGTGGGTGTGAGGACATCTCCCAAACCTACAGTTGATATACACCTATCGGTTTACTCGCATCATCATATAAACACATGCACACACACAAACACACACACACACACAACCACGCAAGTCAGGGATTCCATTCAAGACTAGCATGTTTTTATATTGCTAGGGCTCGCGGCTCCTTTTCAACCCTAAATTCAGTAAATATAACCTGCAACAGTCTCAAAAACCTGGACTGCATTTAGCTCCTTGGTCCATTCAAACCAAAGGTAAGTTTTAACTTTATTGTCGAACAAAAGTCTTTATCCTCTCAATCCATTTTTCTTAACGTACAAATCATACCTCCTGAAAGAAGGTGGTTATTACATCTGTGTTACAACTAGCGCAGCAGGTAAAAGAAATTTGTAAAGAAGGAAAATGCTCAGCCCTAAACTGAAGCATGCGAGAACGACCACACAGGAGAAAAAAGAGAAGTAGCATAAAGTGGAATTCAAAAAAAGTTAGTGAGAGACAGATTTTGTAGATTTGAAAAGATAAAGGAATGAACCAATCACAATGAAGGAACACCAGAGAATGGTCCAAGTCAGTGCATGGCTGTTCAGAGCTAGAAGATGGTCCAATCACAATGGAGCAGGCTTTCTATACTTAAAGAATGATCCAATAGGGATAAAGTGTAGTTATGCCGAGGTATAAAATGGTCCGACTTGGATGGAGCAAAGCCGTTTAGGGATAAGGAATGAACCAACCGTGATAGAGTCAAAGCAACATTTTCAGAGTGACACTTTTCCAAGTAAAGAATGATTATGAGGTACAAACTACCTTTGTAAACACTTGCAAAATGTACACAGAGTAAACATTCAAAAAACTGAAAGAAAGATGAGTTTAGAGACCGCACACAGAAAGAAAGTGAGTACGCTGGTGTCTGCCATTCATCAGTCTTGCCCAATGAGAGAAAGTGAATTACATATGGAATTTACAAAAGAACAAAGCAACGAGCACAAAAGAACAAAAGTCCCTCAGCATGATCTTGGTAACAGTATGAGGAGAAAGGTAGATGAGTCAAAAAGGAAGGCAAAATTTCAAAGAAAAACTGCTCGCTTTCGGCCTACCGTACCAAGATCACTCTTAAGATCAGTGGGTAGACTTAACTTTCTGCCTGGTCCCTTTACTGAAACAAAAAGAAACAGGAAAGAAGGAGGTAATTAATCCATGAAACAAAAAGCAAAATGGAGTTTCAAACTGAACAAAAAAATTAAACATAATGAAACATAACAGGGAAAAGTAAGGAATAAGGTAAATGAAAGTCAAATATTTATAAAAGAATCAACATTCATACATGCAGTGGTGCATTCTTGACCATGCTACCCCATGCGTAATCACATTTAAACACCAGAAAACAGAGATTCCACTCTACTCCACTGATTGGAACATACAGGTACTCACATATATGTATAACTTTATTTTAAAAAACTTATTTCGCAAAAAATGGAAATGCATTGTAAAAGATCTGTGCTCCTTACTCTTGAATGTAAATTCAGGATTCAGTGTGGTCTGGTGGCGCTCTCACAATAGTAGAACCACAAAACAACAACCCCAAAAAAGAAAACCATATTAAACATACACACGCATTCACCCTAACAAAATTTTTTCATGGGAAAAAAAAAAATTATATAAAGAAGAAATAACTCGGAAGGCAACATTTTGCAAGCATTTTGCAGCAAAGGTCAGAGGCTGTTAGGAAACATGTTACTGGCTGTGTTATATATTGTGGTTGATAATGCTGAAAAGAGACACCATGGAGAACAACAAGTGATTGAATAAAGTGTTTTTAAATGAAGTCTGTATATCAGCGTGCCTGCTGCCAGAGCCGGAACGGTTTCTTCAGCTCGTATTTGAGAGGTGAACCACTACTGTATATAATCACATAATCACAATTTATAACCATAATAACAACTTCTGGATCTAAATATTTTACACAACACAACAACAATATAATATTGTATTGACTGTTGCTAAGCAATACCCCTCACATGTTAACTATGTCTAACAAGTTCCAGCATGTCAACTATGAGGTATTTAATA
>JAOTRS010000047.1:10027371-10039787 GCA_028565755.1 Dinotopterus cunningtoni
ATCAATTATCAATATCAATCAAAGCATTGTGGCTTTTATAGAAAGTACAGTACTGTAGGTGGATTGGTTTTCTTTATTTAATGTAAGCAGTTTTGTGGCTTAAATTTTTCTTTGTTATCAGACAATTTATACTTTTAATAAAATCATACAAAACTCGACAACCTTGATTTTATTTAGATGAACACTCCACATCGTTCAGTCTTGAAGGTCGATTTAAGCAGGACGAGACAGTTTAAATATGTTTTTGCTCATTATGTTTTTACATTACATTTTTAAAAAACCATTGAAAATATATTTTACTATTTTGTCCTACTCATACCATAGTGTGATGATTCTCTATTACTGGATGATCAGCATCGCATTGCTGCAGCGACAAAGGTTATTTTGTTGTGGTGTTGCAGTAAGCGCTAGCGTCGGATATTCCGGCCCTACTGTATGCTAACGAAGTCATCATAAGCGAGATGATTAATGTAGATTAACACTTCCCCCCTGTTGTATTATGTTAATTCCACTTTGGAGTTTGATTCGGAGTGTGTGTGTTTATTGTTGTACCCGGATGAATTAGCATGCATTAGCTTTCCCCAGGTGATCTGCATATCTCTTCATTATCATAAACCATGAATGGTGCTGGAACACTTACAGACCACCGCTGTGTGCTGGAACGGCAAAACCAAAACTTCACCGCTCCACAGCTGATGCTAATGATGCAGCAGATCTGATCGTTAAACAATTCATCGTTGTGTGTAACCGCCTGGTTTTAACTGACAACATCTAACATCTAACATCAGTACTGTTCATGAAGAAAAAGAAAGCGGGATTCAAAGAAAAATGTGAAAAATTTGTCAATTAAAAAATTTTCCATAGTGGACCTTGAAGGAGATACTCAGGTAGAGTCTCACAAGAGTTGAGGCTTAGAAATGTGGATTGTCATGACAACGTTGAATTCGGGGTCTGACTCCATTTCCCAGAGCATACCTTTGGCAACAAATATGACTAACATGGACATCAATTCCCAGATTACTGATTACACACATCTGGAATCAATCATCACCACACTACAAGCACGTTCCCAAGACAGACATTCAACGAATCATTCATTTGAGACTGTTGATGCTTCCGACAGACCAAGCCTTTATGTCATGTTTGCTCACTTTCACTCCAGTTTTGCCCCTTGTGTGTTTTCTAATTCCCTAATAATAGTCTCATCCTCTAAATACATCACCTGTATTCATCACCTGACTCTTTGCCTGATTCTGTCTTGAGTTCTGATATTGTGCTTTAGATGTACCAGTCATGACTTTTAATTAAAGCATTCACCGCGACCATCACCATCAAACCTAAGCATGAAACATTTTATTAAGACATGAAGTAACCTACACCCAATCCTCACTGACTAACTGATCATGATTCTCCTCTCTTTCTCTCTTCCTCTCGTAAATTATTCAATACATGGTCAATGTGCTGAGTCTAATTCAAGAACTGAGCTTTCTGAATTCCTTAGCTAAACCTCTTATCTACATTTCCCAAGGACAAAAGTGGAAATTTGCACATTAAAAAAAAAAAAAAGCAAATAGTTTTCATACTAGCCTGATATATTTGCATTGAGTGGGGGAACCCAGGGAACATCTATTACTCTACAGTGATGACAAAAGACCTAATGCAAACCGTATTTTACAACCCAGCTACCATGTTATTCACAATGTAGCTGATGTGATTTATTATTGATTTACACTATTAATTTTTTTTTTCACCATTTTCCTATTTGTACCGGAGAACTTTACAAGAAGATGTTTTAGATTTTTTTTTTTTACAGTATGCAGCATAGAATTTCAGCTTGGAGACATGGTGCGTAAACCAAAATTCTGTTCATTCAAATGCGAGAGTAAACAAGGCTTGAACACATGTTGGAGAAAATCTGACATCTAAAAGCATAATGAAGGACAATGTGATCATTGAGTCGAACTGATAAAACTCAAGGTTTAACCCATAGATAAGGAGATGTTTTAAAAAACACATTGTTGCATAAAACCGCACACTAATTAAAAACCTCAAATTACAAATTGAAAGTCAGAATTTTAAAGCTTTAAAAATAGCTGTAGTTCGGGCAGTTTAATGCACCTTGGAAATATGTAGAGTACATGTTTCAGATGTTCAAGCAATATCACATGAGAGAGAGTGCTGTATTGCTGGACATACCACATGCTACAGTATATCCAGCAATAGAGCATGACCTGGTGTGTGATATTGCTTTTATACAACAGTTCCATGAACTCCATTTATCAAGAGTTTACATTTTGTTTCTTTCTTTAACCAGTTATTTTGCCACCAACACATACTATATACTTCCGAACCTGGCGGAGCCAGCGACCGACTCTCAGTTAGAGTAGGTAAAATTCTTACCAGTACTACTGTATGTAGCCAGATGGTGAGGAGAATAAAAGGAGAATGGAGGTGGTGGAACAGTTCTGAAAATGTTTCTATTTGTATTTCCACTTATTCCACTTTAGAATATCGGTTTTGTTCATTTCCCGGGTTTCTGGGGTTGAATTCCAAATAGTGTTAAATGGAAATAGCACTAGTACACTAGGGTGTACAATCCTTTGTCCCTCTCTCTCCCTCTCTGACACACACACACACACACACACACACACACACACACACACACACACACACACACACACACACACACACCAAATAGTGTCCTTGATCAGGGATTGGAGAGTGATTTGAAATTCAGCCTTGTGTTAGGAGACAGTTGTAGCAAGGTAACATTGTAGCTAATGTTAGCCATGAACAAAGCCATGAGGTGAGTGATGAATCCGCCAGCATGTTGGCTCACACTCACATTAACTAGCAGTAATGAAAGATTGAAAAACAACATGAAACTTCAGAGGCAATTCTGTATGGAGCAATCATTATGAATGGGTACTTTCACCTACATGCTGCGACCACCAGTTAATGTAATTAACAGTTGGTAGAAAAACTTAAATTCAGAGTGATACATATAGTTAAACATCCCAGTGCTGTTACCATCCATTATCCTCGCTGGTGGAATTCCTCTCGTCCAATCAGAGTCAGAAGTAACTGTTGTATAAAGTAATGTGCAGTTATTTGCATTCAAGCACTCAGGTCATACATCACAACTAGAGATCCCTGCCAACAGTCTCAGTCGCACTTATCTTAACAAAGTACTAATTTGTGATGCTTTAGTGTAGAAGTATGCAGTATTGATCTGGCTTGTATTTGTCTATCAGTGGGCGGTGTCATCACCTTGGTCCAGACACAGTATGTCTGGTCTTTTAATTCTGCTCTGTAATTAGCCCACTGCTTCACACTGCAGCCCTGAGGATCCAGCTGTTGTTGTTCAGGGCCAAACCGACTCTGATAAATGACCTCAACCACTCCTCGACACATACACATATACAGTACACACACGCACACAAACACAGATTTGTACACACTCGGAAGGTTGCCAGACAAGCAAAAGAAAGCAGAGAAAAAGGAAGGGTGGAGGAAGAGCTGTGAGCTGTGGCTTATGTCAGAATCTAATAATAAAAGACAATGCAGAGGGACGGAGCGCAGGTGGTCTTGATGGGAAATTACCAAGCCTAAATGCACAGCGCGAGGGAGCAGGGTTATTGATAGAATCTCTCGCGGCAGTTTCCGAACCAGTTTCTGCGAACCAGTTTCTTGCAGAGGCACGCCTGCTGGAGTGGCCCGTCCTGCTCCTTCAGCTGCCTGACATTTTCATGGTTTACTTCACACGGAAAGGCCGACAATTGCGATAAAGGGCCAGGCGTCATTTACATACAGCAGTCAGTGATGGCTGGCAGTTGGTTAAGATGCGTTCCATTGTTCATTGGGTTTATAAACTGGTTTTGCATAACACACAATGACTGACGTGTGCTGTCTGCTCACGCGTGGTTGTGCGTGGGCTCGTTCAGGCCTGTGCTTTTATTTTTCCATCCGCATCTGTGGTTTTTTGGCTAAAACTAGTGATTATCATGCGATTGTGATTACATCTCTTCAATACATTTTTTTTTCTTTCAACTGTTTCAACTGGTTTTGCATTTTTATCATTTTCAAGTAGTTAAAACTGCTTAGATTTAGATTTTGTTAAAATTATAGCTCTAGTTTGGTTTTTGGCTTGGTACTGTAATTGAATTAGCTTAAGATAAACTGGTACTGGATAGACAGATGCTTTGGACATTGAAATAAAAAAAAATAAGATCACTATCATTAAAGAATCAGTAACACGCTTGTCTTTAACCCCTTTCAGTTTCCGTCTGTCCCCCCTGCAGTGTGTCTCACCCATGCTTAGGGATGCTGTTTGTGGGGCTTGGCATGTCACACGCTGGGTAAATATCGGTGTTTGTCGGCCATGCTTCATTTAATTAAGACGAGCTGAAATGCAAGACTGATGCTTGGGGTTAGACAGGCGGCATGATGAGAGCTATGGGGCGAGAGTGATGGTGAGAGAGACAGAGAGAGTGGTGCACGGGAGAGACCAGGCCTGATCAGTGAATCCACTGCTTGCTATTGGCATAGAACATGGAACTTATTGACAGAGAAATATAATAAATTTTCCCACTTAATATGATCAGATTTTTACTACTAAATAACTCAGTGGGAGTACAGAGTGTACTGGAAAGAGGGAAGAGAAGATGCCTGCCAAAACCCACTTTTAAAGCCAGTCATTGTAAAACTTTCAGCAAGAAAACACATTTGATAATGTTATTTTATCTCATAAAAACACTTTTAAACTAATTAATTAGTAATTGCTTCTGAATTATCTGTGCTGTGTTTTGACCTTAAATTACTGTTAGTTAAAATGAGCATAAGTTTCCGCCTCACACTGACAGGTTCATGCTCACCTCACTGCTTTGTTCATAGTTAACATGAGGTAGAAAACGTACTAGCTTCTAACACAAGCCTGAATCCCAAATGCCTGTCCTACTCCTAAACAATGTGTTTGTCAAACAAGGGAATTTTCCATTTTATGCTATTTGGGATTCAACCCTGGAACAGTTAGTTAGTTGTGGCTATTATAAAAGTAGAATATGTAGGTAAAGACATAAAGAGAAACTTTCAGATTTACAAGACTGTCCAACACATTAATACTTAGCAGACACTCTTATCCAGAGCAGATGAGGGTTAAGGGCGTTGCTCAAGGGCCCAACAGTGGCAACTTGGTGGTTGTGGGGTTTGAACCGGGGACCTTCTGAACTGTAGCCCAATGCCTTAACCACTGAGCTACCCCTAGACCCTCTGTCTTCTTTTTTTCTCTTCAACTTTTGGCTAAATAGTATTGGCAAGATTCAAAAACTATTTTCGCCTTGTGAAGATTATAAAGACGGAACGATATGAGGAATGTCACATGGTAAAAGGGAACATCATAACCAACCCAAACCTCCTGTCACTCTATGTCTCTATCTCTATTTTGTGACAGTGCTCCTCAAGCGGCAGTCATCCTAATCCCTTCACTCTAATCCCTGGCTGAGCACACACCTGTGTGTCCCAGATAAAGAACGATGTCGTCCTGCTGTTCGGCAATGCCACGCTCACTTCCTTTCCCCAGTCTTCATGCAGCCACCCCCGTGCGCAACCATGCTTCCCAGGAGGTGAACATTTTGGGTTCAGTGTTATCCTGTCAGTCTCCAGCTGGTGGCGGGACAGTGAGGTGACGGGCTGTAATTACCCGGAGTAGGATGCTATCATTACCCGTGCCACAGAAAGGAATGTGAGTCATAATGAAAGAGGAGTGGAGGGGGAAAAAAAGATAGATGCAGGATCAGGCTAAATCTCTGTCCAGGCAGTTGGAATGGTTAGGATGGGAATTGCTAAGGGGTATGGAGAATCGGTTAATTACTCTGTTGGCAGAAATACAGTTTTTGTTAAGTTTGGGCTCATAAAGTATGTGCCTGTGCGTGTGTCCTTGCACGTTCTCCTGTGTGTGTGTGTGTGTGTGTGTGTGTGTGTGTGTGTGTGTGTGTGTGTGTAGGTGTGTGTGTGTGTGTGTGTGTGTGTGTGTGTGTGTGTGCGTGCGTGCGTGGATGGTCAAGATTTGCAGTACGAAGCTGTGAGTATAATTGAGATTTTCACACTTCTATTCTACTCCTCCCTTTCGATTTGCACCCTCTCTCTCTCTTTCACTCGCTGTCTGTCTCTTAGTCAATCTGAAGATTTTTTCTTTTTCTTTTTTTTTTCAAAATGAGCAATTTGCTCTGCCTGGTCCCAAATCAATTACTAACCCCTCAAGCCTTTCTTGGCTGCAGCAAGAAACAACTTTCTGGGAGGCGGAGTTTTAGGTTTGGCCTTAATCAAAACCATGCTGTTCATCATGTCATTAATATGGACATGCGGAAAAGATTATAAGACAAGAAATAACAAGAAGGAAAAGGAGAAGATGAAGGAAATGTGTCCCCTCTCTGTCAGTTTAGTCTTTCCAGTTCACCTCCCACCATCCAGCTCTCCTCTATCATACAACAGCTTGTAAACAGCGAGAGCAAAGACTAACACATGCTTTCTCCGAGAGACACCGATCCAACAAACACCCTCAGAGGAAACATGACACACTCAGAGGAAAGCACTATCCACCCTTTTCCACATGCATGTGATCCCTGATTGGCTACTGTCCGCAACATACAGTAGGATGTGCCATCCGTCCCACCTTGCTGTAGGATTCAAAAGCTTTTGTTTTTGTCCTGGAGTTATCCTCGTTCACACTACGCACTTTTTACACTATTCACCTTCATTCTGATGTGTTTAAACCTTGGTGAGACAGGAAACATGATGGATGTGCAGTGCAGTGATTTTTTTTTACTTATCATCTAGGATGAAAGCATAGAAATGGCAGTGCAAAAGTATCTGTGCTTGAGCCACCCCTGATCTCTTCATAATAAATTAAATGATGTGGATTAAATTGAAGAAATTAGAAAGTGGGTAAAGATACAGTTTGTCTATGTAACAAGCTCAGCAGCAACCTCGTTTCCCCTCTCGTCTGTTTCAACTACTTCGCATTCAGCATCACCAGTACTGCATACTAATCACCAGCCTGATCATCTGTCATCACCTGCTCCTGTTTCTCACTGGTTCATGTTAATAAAAAACTAGATGATTTTTAAAAAGAAATATTTCATAGGTCACTGTGTGGCTTAACAAATAAAAAAAAAACATTCCTCTGAAACTGCTCATGTGCAGGGACTCGACTGAAAATGAGAGAAAGCCTGAAGAACTATTCCTCAAGACTACAATAAAAATACAGGAAAGTCTTGCTCATTGTAAAATAAATAAATAAAGTACTGTATACTGTATGTCCACAGAGCAATAACAGAAACACATATATAAAAAGAGAGAAACTAAAGAGAGAGGAAAAGAAGAGAAGGCGGGGATCCGATGCACATCTGTACACACAGATGTGTCACCCACGCTGACGCACCACAACCGCGGCACAAATTTCAACCTCGTGACAGACAAGAAGTTATCCTAAGATAAGAGAGAGTGAAAGGCATAGACGTGTAGAGAGACACAGATATGAGCGTAGCTAAGTTTTATGTAATTACTGCCAGGAAGAATGCAGAGTGATGGATGAGGAGAAAAGAAAAGCAGCAGTGGCATTCACACGCTTCATTCTGCTGATTCGTAAACCAGGCATGAAAAAAATATGAATATGCATCTTTTCTTTATTTCTGACTACCTCTCTCTCACTCTCTCTCACTCTCTCTCCATCATAAATCTCTCGAACAACAAACACCCACATACCCATACCCACCCACACACACACACACACACACCCGCGCACACACCCAGCTCTCTGATCATACCCTCGGCTTCCACTCTGCACTCAGTATTACACGCTAAATATTCATTTTCCTTCAGCATCTCATCTGCATGCTAATACGGACAACAAAGAGCAGATTAATATGCATCAATGACGGACCCTCTCTCATAAATCGTTTCAATTTCCTTATAACAATGAATGACATTTGCCACCTGCTGCTAACGCAATCACGCCTCCATCTCCAATCGTGAAATTAATCTCATATGAAATTAGTCTTTAGAGATTTAAACCACAAAGAGAATACGAGATAATCATCTGTGTCGTTGTGTTTGCAAAAAAGTACTTATTCATGTATTTATTATTAATCCTTTCCCTGTAGGGTATCGTGGGTATTGTTTTTGTTGTTCTTGTTTTTTTTTTTTTTTATGGGCATATGTGTGTGTCTGTGTATACACAAACACAGCACATCTGGGTATTAAAACATTCAGAGACACTTTACTTGACCTTTCATCATAAGACAGACATGAATTCGTTGGAAGCACAACACTGTATGTCAGTAACTGAGAGTTTACTGTACGTAACAGTAACGTAACTACTTCATGAAACCTTTTCGAACAACCTGATCATTGTAAAAGACATACAAATCCTCAAGTGATGTTACACTAATATTGTATATTAACATCCTCTCAATCAGCATTTATGAGATATCAGGTCTTAAACAATCCTTACTCATGTACAGTATTAATCCTTTTTATCACATTTCATTGTGAGAGTTGCTACACTGTGCGCCATGGTACGATCGTGCCAGTGGTACAGATTCTCTGTACAACATTTCTGGTTATGGTTTTTAACAAAATGCATAAGAAAAGAATCATAAAATTGTCTCTTCACTCCATTGTTTTTTTTATCGACAACGTTGACAGCATGTGCCATTTCACACAGGCAACTAGCAAGATTTATAAACAACCTTTACAAAATCAAAATGAACAGCAGTACCCAAAGATCTCTGTTTGTTATTTTTGTTTTTTTTTTACAGAATGTACAAATACACTGCCCGACCAAAAAAGTCTCCCTTTAAGAAGAGTCAAATTGTTGGGCAGCATCAAGGAAATTTGAAATTACTGGAAATGTGTTAAGAACTCTTCAATACATTATCACAGCATTTCCATACACACACACACACACACACACAAACACACACACAATGTGATGAAATCTCACATGATTTGGACTAAACAATTGTGGGGCCATCAGAAAATGACTGTTAGTGAGACTAATCAGAAAAAAGGCTTGAATTCACTAGGAAGCATAAAGATCAGACTTTGGAGCAATGGAAAAAGGTCATGTGGTCTGATGAGTCCAGACTGACTCTATACCACAATGCTCTGCACATCAGGGTGAGCGGGAAAAGTGAAGCAGGAAATATGACGCATCCATCATGCATAGCGCCCACTGTACAAGCCTCTGGAGGCAGTGATATTGTCTGGGGTTACTTCAGTAGGTCAGGTCTAGATTCAGCAACGTTATGTGGCAATAAAATGAAGTCAGCTGATGACCTGAATGTACTAAATCACCAGGGTGTCACATCAACAAATTTTTTCTTCCCTGATGGCATGGGTATACTCCTGGACTCAAATTGTGAAAGAGTGGAACATGAGGAATCATTTTCACACATCAGCTGACTGTAATCAAAGGTGACAGAATGAAATCTTAGATTGTGTTGTTGTTGTTGTTTTTGGCCAGGCAGTGTAGTAAAGGTTTATCATTTGCAAATTTCAGAAAAAGCAGCACAAAGAGTCTCACATCATCACTCTTCAAGAAGTGAAAGTGAACTTTGATGCATTCATCGTCTAGGCTTTTTGGGAGCTCCTCCGGTCATCACACAGGATCCTGGCGCCCAGGCCAAGCCCACTCTATGTGCAATAAATGCACATTATAAAACAAATATCTAGCTTTTATTTACTGATATCAAAGCATATTCCTGTTAAACCTCCAAGATCCTGAGCTTCAAAGTGTTTAAAACGTGTGGGTTTCTACTGTACATGCAATCATGAGAAAAAAAAAACATATACGTAATAATGAGATTCAACATAAAGTTACAGTACTGCTAACGATTGAGCCGTGAGCTATAGCACTTAATAACCCGAAATGTTAACCTTTAAGACTTAACACATCTACTATCTGCATTTGACTACATTTTTTTGTGAAGTTTTAGAGGAGCCCAGGATTCCCTTGTAGTCTACGGGCAGTCGCCTCCCTGCCACTCGAAATGCATTGTGTTAGGAATTCTCAACTATATGTTGCTGAATTAAGCACCATGCACCACGACACCAGGTGGAGGAACCAGATGTTTTGCTATCTGACACATCAACAGCTGTGCATTTTCCAGCTGACTCCATTCGGCGCACACACACACACTCACACACGGAGACATGTTTAATGGACAAGACCAAGTTGATATCAAAGACATTGTGGATCATGGCATTGCGTAGCACCCGAAGCTGTTCAGCATGCCTGTAGTACGCTTGGAGCTACACAAATCTTTTCTGTGAATGGACATTCTGGTGTGTATGTGTACAGAATGTGTATGTGCTTAGTATGAACATTTCATTCCCCTATGGGACAGAAATGACTTTGGAGACGATTTCTGCTTAGTTTCTTATAGTATATATAGTGTAGTTTTACTTCCCACAATCTAGCGCTGGATTCTTTTTGCTTAACCAACCCTTTTTTCCACTCTTGCCTACTATACTCTCTCGGGTTTCTTTTTTATTTCTTCTCCTTTCTACACACACACACACACACACACACACACACACACACACACAGATTGCTGCAGCAAGTTGGACGAGCCAAGTACCTCCCTTTTACCTCACTGCAACCCCTCCTTTCCTCTATTTCCCTTGGTCTTTCTCTCTTAGCCATCAGGAGATATTGATTTTGGAGCCTAGTGTCCTTTTTTTAGCACTGTTACCAGCAGTCAAGCTGTTCATTCACACTGCACGGTACTGTATGTGCAGATTCTAGCTCCCCGTGTTGAGATAATGAACTTACAAATTTATATAGATGAAAGAAACAAAATCATGACAGTCTTGGAAGACCAGAGTCCAACACAGTTTGTAATTCACCAGCATCTAGAACACAGCCACTGGACCAAGGAGTTCACAGAGCAGAAGAATCACCAAGCAGTGCTTCTGGTGTTAAACCACCATGTACACAGTACATTTTCACTCGCATCTACAAAAGTCACATCAAAGGTCATATCTCCATCATCCTATAAACATATGGTCATCAAAAAAAAAGGCCTACACACATCTCTTCTCCACGAGCACACACCTCGGTTATTAATGTGGACAGGTGCCCTCTGGCTTATGTAATATTATGAGGAGATTATAGCAGCGATGCCTTAGAAATGTGACTCATTCACTAGCTATCGAATGTCAAGCTTCTAAGAGGGAGCGCAAGCGATGAAAAGCTCTAAATCTTGATCAAAATGGATTATATCACCACTACCTACACTGCGAGATCAAGCTGCAGTTCACCACTACAATAAAGAGTTCACAACACATCGGTGCCCACGTTCAGCAGAAACGTTCACGCGCCGAGCTAGCCAGCCTACGCGGCCCGAAGCTGGGAGCACAAATCAATCCGCTAACCAGTACACGCGTTTCTCCCTGAGACGCCGAGAGCCCTAGCGGATAAATCATAACCTCGCGTGACCTCCGTCTCCCCTCGGAGGAGAACAGCAACCGCTGTGTGTATAAACCCTTCCACATCCCGTGATTATTGTTTATTTATTTATTTATTTATTTATTTATTTTCACTTTTTTTTTTTTTTTTTTTTAAATCTCCCCGTTTGAAGATATTAATTAGTTTCTGTAGTTTGAGCGCCGGGAAGGAAAAAAAATGGTGATAAATATTTGAGCATAATTCCTCGATAACAGTTATGTGACAATAATTAATCAGTTTGTTTACCAACGTTTAATAGGCAGATCCACTTTATCTTCACGTAATCTGTCGTGCTGAGAGTCTGTGACTCAACGTTCGCATTAAATCCGACGTATTAAATCCGTTGATGGTGAAAGCAGGCTGTTTTAGTCAGCAGGAAGTCTAAAGTCTATGAAAAATAAGTTTCCAAAAATATTAATAATGCAGCATTAATGCGGCTTACATGGAACTATTAACAATGTAGAATTTTTAGAAATGAAACACACACACACACACACACACACACACACGCTACAAGTCTGGGCGTTCTGAAAGTGAGACCATGGCCTAAAGGGGTGTGTGTCTGAGTATATTACCATCTTGCCATCTGTCTCTCACTCAAGCCTCACAGTCGCCATGTGACACACACACACACACACACACACACACAAAAGAAGAAGATGAACCAGTTTAGTCCTGCCTACAGTATAAGAAAGGCCTAGTAAATTAACAAAATAATTGAATTCTCTCTCTCTTCCTGTGTGTGTGTGTGTGTGTGTGTGTGTGTGTGTGTGTGTGTGTGTGTGTGTGTGAGAGAGAGAGAAAGAGAGAGGTGTCGAGAGGTCTTACATACTCATGAAAAGTCGTGAATTATTCAGTGAAACATAGGCTCTGCTGAAAAAAAGTTAGGCACATCAGTCACTTTACC
>JAOTRS010000047.1:10050938-10067243 GCA_028565755.1 Dinotopterus cunningtoni
CACACAGTCCTGAAATCTATAGGAGCTGTCCCCAACACACAGTCCTGAAATCTATAGGAGCTGTCCCCAACACACAGCCCTGAAATCTATAGGAAATATCCCTAACACACAGTGCTGAAATCTACAGGAGCTCTCCCCAACACACAATGCTGAAATCTAAAAGAGATGTCCTTAACACACAGCTGAAATCTAAAGAAGTGTTATAATTGTAGTGCTGGTGCTGAATTCCTCCAGCCGATGACTCTGAAACTCCAGGGGGTGGGAGCAATCTGCTACAGATGGTATTGAAATCCTTCCCACAAGGAACTTTGGTCTAGTGACGCAAATTGTGACATTGTTAAAAGAGCGTAGCGTAGGACCTGATAAAGGGAAATAATGTAGTGATGACAAACGATAAACACGGGTAGGTGCTGATATACATACAATGTTTTTATTCTCTGTTTGTGCTCGCCCTCTTTCTCTCTCTCTCTCTCTCTCTATCTATGTGTGTGTGCATATATATGTGTAAATGCGCATGTGCATGTGTGTGTGTGTGTGTGTGTGTGTGTGTGTGTGTGTGTGTGTGTGTGTTTTGACTGTTATGGAGACCCAATCATTAATAATTCATGAGACAGAATAAGGCCCAAGAAATGGTGCAGATGAATGAGCAGAATGGAGTGTTGTCGGCTTTGTAAATAAATAAACAAATAAATAAATAAGTCAGAATGAGAAAAATTCCACCACTCATTATCAGCCAAATAAAGGACTACAAAAACATGAACAGACCTTCATTCAGGATTTTCTTTTCAGGACTCCTGCATGGGTGTGGCTGTCACACTGTGTGTGTGTGTGTGTGTGTGTGTGTGTGTGTGTGTGTGTGTGTGTGTGTGTGTGTGTGTGTGTGTGTCTGCTGGTTCATCTGTCAGTTTATCTGTCTGTCTGTCTGTCTGTCTGTCTGTCTGTCTGTCTGTCAGGTTACTTGGTGTAACAAAATACTTAAAAGTAAACATTCTCATTCAGAGGTCGAGATTTCACTCTAATACAGCAACATGGCAGCAAACTACCTGCTCTCTAGGATACTACCACTTTTATTCATCCTCGTCTCTCATCTACTGTCCTACCTTATGATCTACTGTTCCTCCTCTCCATCCCCGGCTCTACCTCTACATCTACTGTCCGATCTCTCTGATTTTCTTCTCCTCTCTGCTTATTGGTTTACCTCTTCACGTACTAAGGAGTACCCTGAGAGTGTAAAACTGTAGTTCCTTTTCTCCCTCTACTGCTCTACCTTCCATATGTTGTTCCTCCTCTTCATCTACAATTCTGCCTCTCCATTTACTGTTCAACTTTTCCATTTCCTGTTCTTTCTCTCCACCTACTGTTCCTCCTTCCCACTTAATGTTCCCCTCTTCCATTTAATACTTCTCATACTTCTCTATTCCCTGTTCTACTTCACTGTCTACTATTTCTCTTTTCCATTTATTATTCAGCTTTTCTGCCCAGGATCCTGCTGTAGCTTTCTGTATATTGTATTCTTTATATATGATTCTGTATATGATTCTTGTCTGCTTGTGTGCATGGAGTTTGCATGTTCTCCCTGTGCCTAGTGGGTTTCCTCTGGGCACTCCGGTTTCCTCCCACAGTCCAAAGACTTGCAGATTAGGCTAATTGGCATTCCCAAATTGCCCTTAGTGTGTAAATGAGTGTGTATGTCTGTGCCCTGCAATGGATTGGCACCCTGTCCACCTCGTGCCCTAAGTCTCCTGAAATAGGCTCCAGCCCCCCCCCCCCCTCCCTTTATACAAGATAAGGCGGTATAGACGATGAGTGAGAGTTAGTGATTATATCAGAAAATCTTAAATGCCACAGAAACAGACAAGTCAATACAAACCCAGTAATGACATACACATTTATGATTCATGAGTCTAGGTAAACTTCTGATCATGACTGCTGCAAATCCACTTCGTAAATCCACTCACACATCTAATTTTTCATATAGAAATGTCTGTGTGAATGCCAGTGTTGAACAAATTTTAAACATCTCCCAATTCGATTAAAAAATATAAAAATGTACGTTTTGTGCACGTCAAAATCTTTAAAGAATCCATATCGCAAAAGGATTGAGGCATCACTGTGTGTGCCTTTCACCTTGATCTTGGACTTGATTGGCAGGGCAGTTCATCATCACGCACTTAATGAGCTGAACACACGAACATGCACACATGCTCACACACACCTCTCCTGCTGCTCCAGTAAGAGTGGGTGTTGTGAGCTCTTTTAATCATAGGCCGGACCGGAGCGTTTGACACTCGGGGGGTGCTGACCTCCTGTCTGCCCCAGCAGGGTGTGAGTGCCTAAGGCAGGAAGAAGATGCAGAGGCGCCGGGATCTCCACACACCCACGGAAGAGAAGCCGACCCCTCTAACAGGCCCCATGCCGGCTCGCGCCCGAGTCACTTGTTATTAAATATACATAGGGTGCAGAGAAGATGAAAAATACATCCAATGGCCCCAATCTCCAAAGCTCTCATACATATTTCACACAGTGAAATGTTTTCTTTTTTTCCGTCTGTCTTGCACTTTGTTTGTTTTTCTTAGTATGTTCAAGCGTGTGTACTGTTTTCAAGTACAGCGGGGATTAAAACGGACAAAACCTCTCTCGGTCTTTCTCATTGCATTTCAAGTCACTTCAATCTGATACACACACATAACTATGAAAACATTTTCTTAATCAACCTCAGACACAAAGGACCGCTTGTCTCTTATTCTCATTCACTCAGTTTCCAGGATTCGAAGGGAGGGTGAGTCTAGTCCTAGAGATCTAAAAATAGATTGCACAACCAATGCTCTCTCTATCTCTCCCTCCCTCAAACACACACACACTCACACTCGCACCACATTCATGTCCTGCTATACCTTCTTCATCATAAACAAAACACTACCTGTTCAATGTCCTGTATAGTCATTAGAATAGCAACGGGGTCGTTCTCTCGGTGTACAGCGTGTTCTCTTCAACCCTGTTAACATCTTCACCATCTTTAGTGATGCTATGAAGTGCTACAGCTGCAGTCATCGGCGGAGATCGCAATATCACAATGTGCACAAAATGACGGATGCATTAAAGTCTATAGGCATCAAGGCAAGCATGTGTGCATTGAATGTGTTTAGTGGCGTCATAAACATAATGCAGTGCCGTTGTGATGTGCTTAGCCACATCACATTGCACAGATTGATTGCATGAAGATAAATAGATAAATAGATAGATAAGTAGGTACAGTAACTTTTCCTCTATACAAATATACTTCTTAACATAGTCTCCATTACAAGCGGTACATTTGCGCCATTGTTAAATCCAGCTTTTAACTTCTTTTTAAAAATTCCCTTTGTCTCATCTGATGTTCACCCACAGCAGGAAGAGTTACTCTACCAACATGCACAATTCGAACAACCTATGTCTGTTAATAAAAAGGTGATGCACACTTTGGCATTACTTACAGTAAAGCTCTTGTATTGATTTGTTTTAATGGTTCCATGTGTACATACTATACTGTTGCTGCCTACTTTGGTCATCTTAAAGCCATAAGTATGAAAAGAGTATTTTGTTAAAATGAGCAAATACGCACACGTTAACTATGGAGGACGAAGCTAACATTTGCAAATCATAATATTCCAGATAAAGGGATGGGAATCCCCAGGGAAAGCACAATACAGTATTATCACAATACCTAGCTGTTGATTCAATTTGTTTATTTTTGAATGATTTTATGAACATCTCGATTTAATATTAACATTTTGTTAAAAAGATTTAGTTACTATTCTAAACAAGCTTTACAAATACTTTGCTCCTACAACATAGGATGCTGTGCTGCCTGCTAATGGGTGAATAGTTTAGAGTGCACCACCAGTAGGATTATAGCACTATTTTATCAGCTCAAATGCAAACATGCAGTACATATAAATCCATTTTATATGAATTATTATTATTTTTTTAACCCATTTTCAATTAGGTACAGTAGCATCTATGAGTTCAGACTTCCATTCCTCCATCACCTCATTCCAGCAGTTATACTGAAATAATTAGGTTTAATAGAACAAACCACTAGTAACAGATATGATCTCACCTGCAGGGACGGTAATTATGCAGTTCCTGTCTACATTCAGTAAATTACAAATCGTCACACAATCTAAATTCAATTAAATAATAAATGCTCTGCTTACAATTGAGTTTGTTATCGGAATAAGTAATCCAGTTTATATCTAGTCTGATAAACTCAATATAATAAGTCATTAAACTCCATTGAAGACCTGTCACTGCTGAAGGGATTTTAGTGGGTCAGTAAGTATGCCATTGCCTCACTGGAGCAATGACCCACATCACAAGTTCGCAAAGGGGTTAGGAACCAATATAGATCTGGCCAATATAGAAGTCTGTATATTAATTTGACAACCTTTTGGTCATCAGAACACGATTATTCTGCTTAGTTCAAACAATTGGTACATTTTTTAAAAATAATATAAACCATAAACACACGCACATGAATGGAGTTTTGTAATTGTGAGCTTGATTCATCTGGCACCTTATGAACCATCGCCAATTGACTACATAAATTAAAATATAAATTACATGCATATGAATCCATGATTACATGTTCAACCATGTGCATAGTGGAGTCTGTTGGTACATCAGCAAGGTCATGGCCATGCACCTGGGACTCAGGAACTGATAATTGGCTCATTAGAAAGGAGCAACTTCATGTCAAACAGAAACTAACACAAAATATGTTCCTTGGAACACAAACCTGAAACAAAGTCTTTTTACAAAGTAAACTCCACCACATGACTTGCAAGACTTAAAAGTTTAATCATTTCTCATAAAAAAGCACAAACTATACAGTACATGAACTAGGCAAGGCTTGATAAATATTAATAGTATTCAAACAGCGCAGTGGTACAGGTTAGCTTGTTTTAAAAAGAACATTAGCATGAATATTTGATGCATTGCCCTACAGCGTATGTTTGTGCCAGAATGTTAATGTTCCACATATAGAAAGTGCTGCACATAAGTTGCATGTGAAGATTTTTTTATTTATTTATTTAAATTTTTTTGTGAAAAAAAACTCCACACAGACACAAACTCAAAATCAGGATCGAATTCCATTCCCTAGAGCGGTGAGGCAGCAGTGCTAGGGTTTTACACCAGCATGGTGCCCAATTTATAATACTGACATCTCAAAATATTGCTAGGAGGCATTTGTCCATTTCCGAGCTAGCAGACTGGAAGTGAAGACAACATTGAAAGTAATTCTAAATGGTTCATTGGATGCTGAAATGTTGTCCAACAAGTTGCAAAAACAAGAGAAACAACGTAGACAAAAACCCACTCCTTCTAACAGCAGACACACACACACACACACACACACACACACACACACACACACACGCACGCACACACACACATGTAAGGACAAATATTTTTAAGATGTAGGAAGGAATTACCAAAAAAAAGCAGCATGGGCATGGAAAAAACATCTTACGATTAAACCTCAGACCTTAGATGACTAAGACACCCTGGCATACATGGCAAAAAAAAAAAAAAACATTTCACATTACTATAGATTGACCGTAATTAAAAAACCCCCATGGAGACAATACATTAAAGTCTCACTGAGAGCTTTAATTCCCAGTTGAAAATAAATACAACCTAAGGTGTTGAAAATAAGGGCTGGCTCTTATGTGTGCCACAGTGTTCAGTCATTTTATTAGTCATTCAACAGATTTGTTGTTCTGTGTGCCTCTGTGCCAAGCTGAGAACAGACTATAGAGAATGTAGGAAAAGCTTGTACAATAGAAAAAAACAATAATAGAAAAAAATAGGAAAAGGATAAACCATTGGAGAGTTTAGAGCACATGATTAAACAGTTTACTTGTGTATTCATTAGTGTAGCATGTCAAACTTAAGGACAGGACCAATAGAAGAGCTCCACAGCCTAATATTCCGTCCATTATTATTTTATATAACATTTGACACTTTGAAGGAAACCAACAGCTCCAACTTCGGCCCAAAGGGACTCATTTTCTTTCAAAAGGTAAAACAATGTCATAAAAATCAAAATGAATTCAATGATATCTCCCTCAAAGCTTAAGAGATTTTTTTTATAAAGACCATAGTAGAGGGGAAAACTGATTAATTATATATGCATAGTCAGTAGATAAAAGGCCCAAGAATGTGACCTTAAAAACACAGTAACACACTGCCTTTAGTTACAGCTGCACAAAATTATGGACAGAAATGTTTGCAGAGCTCTGGTAAATACATTTTTAGTTGTCGAACTAAATGAGGCTGAAAATGAGACTCAGCATTGTTTCGTTCCTCATTTAAAAAACAGTTTGTTGAAAGAAACACTTATTAATCAGCTATAGTGGATGAGTGGAGGACAAAAGCCAGAGAGAGATGTCTCCACATTCTGGAGCTTATGAAACATGACAGCTCATGACAGGACTGCTTGTCAGAGCCCTTCGTTGAGAGATGCGATCATAACCACCAATGGCCTCCATTGTCCCTCTGGGACAATATGAGAAACTCAGTCCATCCTTTCCTTTTAAACAATGTGACTTATTAATTAATACTAGGCATGTCTGTTGATGCATCATGGAGATTTAAAAAACAACAGATATGGAGATTTTTTTTTTTTTTTTTTTAAAAAAGGTCAGCTGACTCTGTTGACAATACCTTGTACTACACCAACCAGCCATAACATCAGCACCACCAGCAGGTAACACTGATAACCATTCACCAGCAAACTAGTGACAACGGCCAGCTCACGGGTCCAATCCCACAGAAAAACCAATGCAACACAAATCACAGAACAAAGGCAATGCTGGACATATTGGAATTAATAAAGTCTTCCATCTATAGAAAGGCATCAGAACACTCTGTGCATCACAGCCTGCCATGCATAGGACTCAGCAGGCAAGGAGCCCAAGCCCGCCAAACTCCCCAGATCCCGATCCAATCGAGCGTCGATGGGATGCCCCAGTGGGTTTTTATCAAAGACTGCACGATAGAATATGTTATTGCAAATATGTATGTTATGTATAAATTAGAAAATATCACTTATTTTTGATGAAACTGATAAAAAAATGCTTTATGTTTCGGCTGCGTCATGCTAGTTAGTTTCTCCTTAATAAAATATCTCCTTCAAGATAAAATCTCTCCCATCGGACAGAACATGTTTGCTCTACACACACACACACACACACACACATGCCGAGATGATAACAATAGTGCATAATAGATTTATTTACAAAAAACTTTAATCATGATATTACAGCATGTGAATATAACGTGAGGCTGTAAAGCAGCTGTATCTCTCCTGGTCAGGGTGTTCAATACATTCTGCTCTGTCATTTCTCTTTCCTTGTTCTCCTGGCATAAAAGACGGTTCATTTCCTTTCTGATGTTCTCTTAAGTCCTCCTGATTTGTTAAGGTCACTTCATCTCAAACTCTACATATTGCTTATTCCACCCTGCTGTGAGCCCGGAAGGAAAATGTTCCTCAACTACAGTATATGCTCAGAATGAGCAACTGCTAGTAGCAAATTGTCATGGAGAGGAAAATCCACCATCACTCGGTAGTCAGCCGAGAATACTTTATGAAAGCCGTGGACAGGAATCAATATTTGTGTAGAGGAATGAGGCATCACCTCGAATCATCTCTATAAGAAGTGTATCTCTCCTGTACAATATATACAATCTTAATGAACACTACATAACTTCATTTTAGACATTAATAAAATATTACAGACATTTTAAACAACATGTATTAAGCTAAAATGTATTTGTAACTACAAAGAAACTCTCTCATTCACTCCATATATCACTTATCCTATTCAGGGTCGCAGGAAGCCTGGAGTATGTCCTAGGAGACTCAGAGCACGAGGTGGGGTACACCCTGGATGTGCTAATCCAACAAAGGGCACACAAGCACACACTCGCACACTACAGGGAATTTAGAAATGCCAATTATCCTACTCTGCATGCCTTCGGACTGTGAGCGGAACCAGAGTACCCAGAGGAAACCCACCAAGCACAGGGTAAAACCTGTAAGATCCATGCAAACAAAAGTTGAAACTTTCAACCCTAGAGGTGCAAGGCCATAGTTCTGACCACTACGCCACTGTGCCCTGCTTTTTAGAGAAACTAAGAAAGAAATACAGAGATGATTCTATGTGGTTAAGTATTGTGCACAAAGGAACAATTCAGACACTTTATTAAGATTGAGATGGTCTAGTTGGCTTATATTAGATGGCAGCACTTTAGGACCTCACCTGTTCCAGTGCTGGCCATCATCATTACCATTTTTCCCATTGTTCTGTTTTTAAATTATAAGATTTATTAGGAGACTTTTACGTATAAAACTTCACTACAAACAACTTCTTACAGTTATTTTTTGAATGGATGGATGGACGGACGGACGGACGGACGGACGGACGGACGGACGGACGGACAGACAGATAGATAGATAGATAGATAGATAGATAGATAGATAGATAGTGAGATGGTGGTGTGGGTAATATTAAAATTTTAGACCAGAAATTTTCAGCCTCAATCTCACAAACCCCAATTAAACCTTTGTATTCAGGTGTGTTTGGTGTGGTCGAGGTTACTAGAAAGTCTGTATCCCCCAGTGATCTACCTTCCAATAGTGCAAACTCAAGGTTGTCACATGCAGAATTCAGTGTGCAGAATTCCGCAGAGTCCTCCGATTCGAATTTCACACACCATGGAGAGAAATGAGAGGTCAGCTACAGCTCAGCCCACAGTGGGAATAAGGCTTGTAACAATGGCACTGAAAATAACCCCACTCATGCAAAGGCAGGTTTTTCGATTCATCACATTTCACTGTGCCTCAGAGACCTGGGTCTCCGTCGAGTGCTGACATGCTCCTACTCCACATTCCAGTTTACAAAACTCCTAAGGGAGCATGATGAAAATGTATGACCTATATTTATTTATTAATTTTAATCTTTTAATACCTTTCTGTTAATATGTAATCACAATAATACTCTGTATTACTATACACTAACATAATAAAGGGATTAGATATAGTTTAAAGCAACTGCGCAGCTGCTGCATAAATAAAACATTGAATCCAATAAATGCTTTGAATGGCATGATAAAAAGAAAGTGCACATAGCCCAATAAAGATGTTAAAGCAAATGGTAAGCATATTTCTACATGGGTATGCAGATGGAATGGATAGAAAAGATTCCAATAAACAAAGACTCCGCACTTTTATTTTACTGGCCAGACTTGAACCTTCCAGCGTTTTCTATATTCGGCCTGGAAATAACCAGCACTGTCTTATTCGTGTTCTACTATTATTCCCATTCTTGGTATTAAAACACAACAAGAAGGTGTGAAGAGTCCATGACAAGGAAAGATTCTGCCAATGCTAAATATCTTTAAATAGGATTGGACTGGAAGTGTATGGAAACCAGTTCAGCTTCTGTAAGCAATCCAAATCCAAACAATCCAGTCCACCAGTCCAATGGGTTAAAAATAGTACAGCCAACAGGAGATCACCCAATCTGGCAACCCCGGATTAAAAATCCAGCCGCAATGAATGCTAAGAATAGAGAAACACACGAGTCTAAAGACTGCTGTTCTGATTTTGGTACAGGCAGAAAGCGTTACCATATTCAACAGTAGTGCACATACTGTAGTACTGTACATCACTGTTGTGTCTGTGGTCACCTGTCGTGGTGTGCGGATTGGGACGAATCCCGAAATGGCTAGATCACTGTGTACAAAAAAAAAAAAAAAAAAAAAAAAAGGCACAACACACTCCGGACTAGTGGCCAATGTCAGAATAATACTCCAGCTATATATAGTACAGTAAAAATCTCTGCTTATGTGCCATATTGCGGTTTGGCACCGAGCTGGAGGCGGTGTCGGTGTTTTTTTTTTTTTGTTTTTTTTTGGAGTGAAGGGGTGTGAGGCCGCAGATAAAAGCCTGTAAATCTGCCTGATGAAAAGCAAAAAAAAGAAAAAAAAACGCAGCACTGCAGTCGGTAATCTGGAAATAAAATACCAGCAAGGCGGCTTTAAATCCAATGAATCGTCACGCAGCAGGAAGATATGATGAGATTTTGTCAAACAGAGCACTTTAACTGTTAATGAAGAATAGAGGGATTGGAAACCGCGCGCTCGTGTGCATGTGTGAGATGTGTGTGTGTGTGTGTGTTCATTCAGCACTGAGAGCGCTGAGATAGATGTCCCAGTAAACTTTGCGCAAGAGTTTGTTAGTGCTTGCATAGAGCACGCAATCTCTCTCTCTCTCACACACACACACACACACACACACACATTGATATTCTGTAAGGGATATCCTGAAATCTGTTTATACTCCACACTCAACAATCAGATTCTAATCTACTAAACTTGTGTGTGTTTTTTTCCATAAGGGATAATAGGATCAATCTCCCCGACATGACCACGCCTCCTGATTAACAATGTCATTATGTGACCACGCCCCCCATACACCCGGTGCCAGCCAAGAGTCTGACCCAAAGTCTTTTGAAGTGATAAATAAGTCTATATCTCTAAACTGCATGTGTTGTCGGGTTGGTTGTGTGTAAAGCACTGTTCCCCTCATCCCCAGTGACTGACTGTGACATGATACTGTACTAATCATTAGTGTCACCCCAGTGCGCCACCCATATTCAGCCCTGATGGTGTATGGTGCATATGTCGGAATCATGTTTGTATATATGTATTTCTCTGTGGCTTGGAAGTTGCGTTGAAGCTGAAGTTGTTCAGAGAGTGTGCCAGGTACAAACCCACCTTACAGATGTGGAAGTGCTCCGCCATCAGGGTCTCCTGAATGTCCAGCTCGCGCGGAGTCGCTGCTGCAGTGGGAGTTCCAGCAGCGCTGCCGCACGATGGAGAGCCTCCAGCACTGACCGGAGACGACGTGGTCAGACCGTCCAACACCTTCCTGAACTTCTTCATGGTTTCTGCGTCCTTCTTCCCCTTGTTGTTGCTGCTGTTGTTGTTGTTCTGTTCTTTCTTCTTCAATAGGATCAAGCTGTTCTTTTTTTTTTTCTTTCTTTCTTTTTTCTTTTTTTTTAAATCTGTGCGCTCAGAATTCTACCGCAGAGACGATTAAAGCGGCAGAGAGAAGGCTGCTGGTGGAACAAGAGCACAACAAACCCTCCCCTCCTTTACAGAACTGAGAGACTCTCTGCCGAGCTCTCTGCTTGCTCTGCCTTTTAAAGCATTTGCGTGCAATTCAAAAAGTCACACATCATTTTAAGAGCTGAAATGTCGAAGAAGTCGGGTGGGGGGAAAAAAACAACAACAACAACAACAACAACAAAAAGAAAGGACACACACGCACACATGCACGCACACACATGCATACACACACGCACGCGCATATATACAGCGGAGAGGTCTCATACGCGCTAAAGCGCAGCTACACGCAGCCGAGAAACTTCATGTTACTTATGCGGGACGAACTGCATCACCCTCCCAACGATTTAAACTAAGATGCGTCCCGTGTTGCTTTTGGTTGAGGATGAGGAAGAGGAAGAGGAAGAGGCACCGCAAAGAGACGTGCGTGGCTTCTTTCCGTCCCTGCGCGAGCAAAACTGTTCAACTTTGCGATGAGGAACGCGAGAGTGTGAGAGCTCAGATGGAAACCAGATGGTACAAGAGCATCTCTCTCTCTCTCACACACTCTCTCTCTCTCTCGCTCCCGCAGTCGCTGTCCGTGGTGCTGAACGACAGAGCACCAGAAGCCCCGCCCCCAATCGATGCTATTGGGGCAGGCGTTTATGATTAAGCGCACACAGGAAAGCGCACTTTGCTGTGCGTCATTATTAGTCGGCATCGTTGCGTGTCGTTTGACCGCCGGACAGGGTCATTTCCTCATCCTCTTTTCCAGTCAGGATGACCACGTCGTCGTGGCTACAGGGTTAAAACTTCCTGAAGCTCTGCTTTCGACCTGTGAATCAATGCTGCAGAGAGTGCTGCAACATCAGATAGGTGGTCTGCGGGGTTGCCAGGTTGGAATATCAGATGAAGTAAAATATCCCTGCTCTAGTACAGGTGTAACGCAGCACCATCCTTTTAGTGCACCAAAATATCTTCATCTGTATCCAGATTTAAACCAGAATCTTTCAAACATTGCAGTTTTTTTCTCCCTAAATGATGATGGGTTAAATAACCATATTTAACCCATCATCATAAAAGGGGAAACACTAGGAAACAATGCAGAAGGGGAAAAAAATCTTGTACTGTCAGCATAGTATGCGCCTATTCGACTGGAGAAATTCTAGAACAGGAATTTAGAGATGTGCAAGCAGAAACAGTGGTAGACTTCAGAACTGGACACATGGACTAGCCCTCAGGTCGTCTGTAAAAAGACTTAGAAAGCTTAAGACCCACTTGAAGGAGTTAGGGTGATCATCAAAATGGCTTTCGTATAAGGATTTTAGGAAATTATTCCTAATTCCATCTCAATAGCTTTAATATGTACTAATGACATCACCAATAGGTATCTACAGTAGTTCTAAAGACATCCTGGAGTTCCACCTGAGCCCACTGGGTTTACTGGAATAGGCCCGTAATCTAGAGCTGTTCTTAGAACTGTTTCCATTTGTGTATCTACGGATTACAGTTCAGGAATTTTTCTAACTAATGAAATGATTCTAGTCTCTAGTATGACTTGAGTATGCGATATGAATCCCATTCTCACAGGCACCATTTTTAATTGCACCAACCTTAATGAATTTATTTGATTCTCAATATATAACTTGGTTCTTATAAACTCATATAGTTTATATTCCCAAATATAACCAAGCTAATTGTTTAAACCACCACAACTTTGACCACTAACATAAGAGTAAAAATCTCTTACTTGTGTAACTTCTTTCCTTCTTTTGTTACTTTTCATACTTATTTAATAATTATCTTTGAAAGTTAAGGATGGGGCATAAATATGATTTTAAAAAAAAATCCTTCCTTACAAAGTCTCAGCTGTTCCTGGGGCTGGTATATGAGTGACAACACTGGAATCTGTGTCCGCATGTGTGTGTGTGTGTGTGTGTGTGTGTGTGTGTGTGTGTGTGTGTGTGTGTGTGTGTGTGCGCATGCGTGTATGCATGATCTCACTGAGACTGAACCTCATGGCTAGAGATTACACAAGCACTTACATCATCAGCTTCCAGTGCCTCCGGCATGGATTACATACTGTGGACTTACAAGCATGTGCAGCTCCCTTTTTCTCATCTCATCCAGAAAAAGCACAAAACCAACAAGATAAAATACAACCCAGCCATGTAAAATACCAAGTTAGCAGGTGTACACCTTTATAACACACAATGCATGAAAGATGATTTAAATATACACTGTGTATTATAAGCCTCATCCAGTGTACAATATTTATTACATCTTGTGCCAAATTTAATGCTATGCTTTTAAATTCAGTAGTTGTGTTAGACCAGAAAATTCACCAACCTGTTAAAGCCATACTGTTATATCAGCCATACAGTACATGTTTCAAGATTCCCTGACGCCTCCACAGGAGAAAAGTCACATGTCTTTGTAGGCATTACAGATAAATCACTGAACAGTATCTCATGACCTGTGTCTCATTAGCTCTGCCTTAACCTCAGCACATACTTGCCAGCGTTTAGTGTCTGAAATTATTCTACCAATGCTGCTATTGATTACATTAAAAAAAAAGTTTTTTTTTTGTTTGTTTTATTTTTTAAAGAATGTCTCCAGGGTTAAGACAAACCACAAACATAGTCCTGCTTATTGAAATTGACTTTCAATCTTTTATCGCCAAATAGGTTTTTAAAGATAAGATGCTCAGTTAAACACAGATCTTGTCCATCTGCCTACACACTGAAATCCAAAACACAGATTTGTTTTTAGGATTTGGGAGATATGTGCATATTTATTTCCATTATTTTTATCAGATACATTACTCCTATAAATTTCTATAAACCTCAGAAGAGAAAAAAATCCCTGCCACATAATGTTTTTTTTTTTTTGTAATAATCAAACAGCATGTGGAATTCAGACTTGAAACTACATGCGGTGTAAGATTTTTTTTAGGTCTACATGTTGTTACACATCAATGACTTAATGACTTGATCTAGTGAAGTAATAGGTGCATTTTATTTATACTTTTCTACTTGTTGGATGTCTTACAGAAAAAAATGCATTGTCAAAGGGATCTATGAGGGAGATGAAAAAGCAACATAATCCTCTTCACCACTCCCATGGGGCAAATGACAACCAAGATAATGTTGCTGCCAAAACAACACTGCAGGGGAAAGCATGCTAATATCTAATAACCTGCAGACAAGGATTAGGGAGCTTGAGCACATGAGATGTTCCCAGCAAGACATAAAATTTAGGGAGTTGTGGAATGTAGTGTTTGGAGTTTCAACTGCTCTAGTAGGTGCTCCAGTAGATGGTTACTCTGCTGAAGACATGGCTAACAATTCATCCCATGGGATGAAGCAGGATAGATGATTAGCATGATCTTTATGTTAATGACATATTGAAGCATCGTTCTCATGTCTTATTTAAAGGTTGTAACCATGGCTTGTAGTCAAATAAGATTGGTGTAGCCATGTCAAACCTTAAATTTTTTTTAATTTTCCCTGCTTTTTTTAAAGTTGTTTTAAAAAATGTATTCAAGCTGTCATGATGGTTGTGCTGTAAGTTTATTGCTGTACGGTTACTGCTTCTTTTGTTAGATGCAAATGTACACCAGTCAGCCATAACCTCAACACTACTGACAGGTGAACTGAACAACATTGACCACCAACTATTTACCAGCAAACCGTTGACATGATTATGAGCACCAAAGGTTTATTTATGTCCACTTAGACCAAAGGAAAGTTTGTCCGGTCCAATCCCACAAAAAAGCCAAAGTAACCCAAAATGCAATAAATAAATAAGTGAATAAATAACATTGGCCATGGCAAAGGCAAAGAGTCTAAGGCCACCGACCCCGTCCTAAACTCCCCAGATACCAAATCATGCACCCATGGGATGAACTGGATAAACAAGTCAACCCTAAGGAAGCCCCACTGTCGCAACCCACAACACCCAAAGGATCCACTGCCAACATCCTAGTACCAGACACCACAGCACACCCCCAGAGGACCTGCAGAGCCACGCCCCGAGGGGCCAGAGCTGCCCTGATGGCACAAGGGAAACATAACCTAGTTGGTTTAATGTTATGGCTGATCGGTGTATATTCAATATATTTAAGCTGTAATCACATTCCAGGTTCTCCAGTTTCCTCCCACTCCCTAAAACATGTCAGTAGATGAATTGCCCAAGATAAATTGCCCCTGGGTGTGAATGAACATGTGTGAGAGTGTGTGTGTGTGTGTGTGTGGTACCGCGTGATTGACTGCCAATCCATCCAGAGTGTATTCTCACCTCTTGTCCTTGTGTTACCAGAAGGTGAGAGTGACAGTTGTGTTTTTTAATAATCTAACAGACACAGTGCTGTAACTGTAATTACAATTATTTATGAAGTAATACAGTCGACTAAACAGAAATGTAAAACAATAAACAGAAATGTAAAACAGCATAAATGGTATTTTTTTTCCATTTAAAAATGTACATGTTAAACATTTACATTTCATTAATTTATTTAAGCTGTCATGATGGTTGGTTGCATTGACGTGTGACTGTTTGCAATCTACAAGCACACAGATTCACATACACCCACTCATAATCCATGAGCAATCTCGAAATGCCAATCAGCGAATGTCTTTGGACTCTGGGGGAAAATAGAGCACTCAGAGGAAACCCAACAAGAACAAGGAGAACATGATGTCTCCGAAGGCAAGATTTAAACCTTCAACCTTGGAGGCAACAGTGCCAAACACTAATTCGCTGTGCCCTGGTTTTTAAATACAGTATTTATAAAAAACAATTTTAATTGGATTTTATTGGATTAGTGCTTGGGCAATTATCATCTTTTTAAATATTATTCCAAAAATAGCCACCTATGAGTTACACTTGGAATATAATCAGATGTGTATTTCTTCAAACAACAACAACAACAAAAGAAAAACACAATAAATGAACTCTCTATCATTAAAATTTTAGCTAGGTAATAATTAATTTAATAAGCTTTATTAGCATGTCCTCTAAAGCAGTTACAGAGCTGCCTAAGGTAGTAACTAGCACAGATTCACTCAGAACGCACCGCTCAAATGGATTAAACAGATTAACAAAAGCATGCAACAATTTCACTATAATTTTAAATTAAAATGTGACATT
>JAOTRS010000047.1:10071595-10090690 GCA_028565755.1 Dinotopterus cunningtoni
TGACCGTTTCCAATATTGAAATGCAAGAGGAGAGATCAGTTTCACATTTGCAGTTCAACATAACTTTTTTTTTAAAGAATTGTGTTAAATTCATTCAAAATGTTGGGCCAAATTTCTGTACATGACCTTCAGGAAGCAATTAATCAGAAACAGATTGAACGACTGACACCAGAGTACTGCAGGAGTCTTTTTGACTCGATGCCCAGCTAGATCCAACTGACTCTGAATAATCAAGAACTTCATAATAAATATTGATTGTTGTATGGCAATGTCATTCTATTTATATAAAGAATGAAATCAAGATTTAAAAATTAAGAATGTCAATAAAACATTTTGCAAGAATTTTGCTTTTGTCAATACTTAGGACCTGGAGCTTACTGCAGAGAGCTTGGGACACAAGGTAGGGTACTGTACATCCCAGATAGGCTGCCAGCCCACACAATCACACACCTAATCATACGCTATGGGCAATTTGGAAATGCCAGTTAGCTTTTTGAAATGTGGGAGGAAACCAGAGTAGTTAGAGGAAACCTACCAAACACACAGACTTGATGGGAGATTCCTTGGAGATATAAGGAAATAATAAATACCTCTAAGCCTGCAATATTCCAAGTTATGTCCGAAATTTTGAAAGTGCAAACTGAGCCACATCCCTTGTTGATTACTCTGAGTGTTTCAGAATTTTTTTTCTACCTCGAGAAGCAATCAGCATCGCCTTCCTTCACATTGCTTGATTGACCTTAAGAGAAGAAACAAGTCCCAACTGTGGAACACCGTGGCTTACTGGACTTAAAAACAAATAAGATTCATAATCATTTTTATTAAATTCTGCTGCACATAATCTGTTTTTTTTTCCTGTAAGATGTGTTTAAATGTGTGTTATTAAATGTATTTGTTTTATCTAATTTATAACACAAATGCAGAGTGTACATATCACCTGTCACTGAAAATGTATCTATAGATAAGATAGATAATGGTCATTTAGAAATGGATGGAAATTTCAATATTAAGTGGAGATTTAGATTGAAGAGAACACAGGACGTTTTATATTTCAGTTGATTCTTCATGATACAGCATGAGAGCAAAACAGCACTTGGCCTCAATCCAGCAAATGATCAGAGCTTTAAGTACCTTCTGGATGAGTGCTTACAATAATGACAGCTCAAATATGAGAGGTGTTCAAGTCAAACTGGGACTTTTGTTGACACTTCTTGTGTAAACCCGATTGACATGTACTGTAAGAAAGACTGTAAGAAAGACTTTAAGCACAGTACAGTGATGAGACTCAGTAAAAAAAAAAAAATGTAATGTTGGAAACATCTTAAAGAAGGCTATACATCCATGAATGACGATTTCAGTGAACATCCAGCGAGGGGAACGACTAATCCTTGAAAATCGTCCCATAACTTGTCTCCAACTTGCGGAAGAGATCCAACTGTCTGTGGGAACTGTACACTCAATAATCCATGATCAGGCCATTTCCACATGTTTGGTCCATTAAAGGAGTTCCTGGGAGGCCAGTTTTTCAGACGTGAAGCAGGAACTCTGATTAGGGCTCAGGAATACTAAGGAAACTTTGTTCCTTGATGGTATCCAAGCAATAGTGAAATGCTGTGATAAGTGCATCAATGTAGCAGGGGATTATATGAACAAAAATAAAAGAAGCTTTTACACTCATATCTGTGTTTTGCTATTCTGCACAATCAATCCTGATTGGACTTAAACACCCCTTGTCTTTGACATCTACTCTATTAGAACAGTCTTGTTACTTTTTGTAAAACTAATGTTTGAAAACCAGAGAAATGTTTCGATTCTAAAGACTGTTTTGCAAAATGCAGCTGCATCTTGTGCTGGAGCGTGTAGAGTGTGTCTCAGAAAACAGGCCCAGCAGGGAAACCGGTGGCTTGACATCTATTTTCTGTCACCACAGAATTAGTGTCACAGTTACACAGCCACCAGATTGACTCATCAGATCCTCCAGCTCCATGATGGATGCAGGAAACATCGGTGATAAACTATCCATTAAGTAATGCTACCAGGTTTAAATTGATTTGTATGTGTATTGCAAGAAAAAAAAACTGGGTGTGCATGTGTGTGTGTGTGTGTGTGTGTGTGTGTGTGTGTACTGTATGTGTGTGTTGTCAAGAGCCTGGGGAAGAAGTGATGACTCGCTTGACTGAACATGGCTGTCAACCCATCTGACCTCACGTCACCTTTCATTCCTCGCATCTGAATTCCGACAAATCTTTGTCACGCCTGGAATGACATGAATTAAACGATATCCTCTGTGGTTGACTGATAACAAGCTGATTAAGTGCATTGCCTGTTGTTTCATTAACCATAGTGGCCTCTGAGGCACCTGACACCATTTTGAAGTCCTGCTGATAGACTTCCTATTTAACGAGTGAAGCGGAGTCTTCTCGGGCCTGCGAACAACAAGCACAACTGTTCATCGATTTAGGACTCGATTGGCTTTAGTAATTGAGCAACACTGCCAGAAGTCTTGGTGAGGCTAGGCAGGTTTGTCCTTTGAGGCATTTCTCCAATTTGCATATAAATGGGCTGGTAAACGCATCGTCGCCATTAGCGCAGAGCTTGATTGGCTCAGAGGAGAGGGTAATGAGTGCCTTCCCCTTTCCGATTAGCATGGCAGCGAGCGTTTAATTTCGGTCCAAAAAAGCACCATGTTTAGACACAGTGGAACAGATGGGCAAGAAATTTCAATCGCGTTTTAGATTTCAAACGCCATTAAACGGGTAAACAAGCCTTAACACCCTTAACATCTCAAGCAAACAAACAAGCATCGAGCAAAAACAACCTCAAGTACCAGCGAAGCATTTAGAAGCAAAGAACAAAATTGGAACCAGTAATGATGATCGGGATGGAGTTGAGAATTGACTGTGGTGTCCAAATGTGGGGCAGCACAGAAGCTTGAAACATTTTCTTTTTATGTAGTGTGCATGAATCCACTGTGAATATATTGCGAGCACAGACGACTGGATGATGGGTGATTAAATAATAATAATGGTAGTCTGAATACATTTAATTGTGTAATTGTTTCGTAATGTTCTATCTTTGTATCGGTGCTGAATGCATCCACATTTAAAAGATAAAGCAAATCCTGATAGAGAACAGCGAAGACTTAATTAATACTAGCAACATTCTTTCCTTTATTCATCTAGCAGATGAGGGCATAGAGGTCAAGGGTTATAGGTCATACTTAGTAACCCAACAGCAGCTCTGTCCTGGCTACTTTTAAATTAATCCTGAGCTCATTTTGAAATGTACACAAATATACAGTATGTTTTAGTGTCCAGCACAGAAAAACAGTTGAAGGTTAGAAGATACATCGTTGTCGTCTATACAGCTTAATCCTGTATTCGGGGTCGTGGCGGAGCCTGGAGCCTATCCCAGGAGACTTAGGGCACACGGGGCACACCCTGGACAGGGTGCCAATCCATCACAGGGCAGTTAGAAGATACAGTTTCAAGGTTTTTTTGTTGTTGTTTTTTTTAAATAAGTCTAAAGGGTTCTATTGATTCCATTGAGACCCACATTACCCGTACAGGACTGCCTGGTAAGGGCCAGATATCTATCATTTGCTGGAATTAATTGAAGATGTTAGCATCTTATCCAACCATCCATCAAGACCAAAGGATTAAAATAAATGACTATTTCTTACACTCCATGAGACATGCATGCTGTATTTCCATGCAGACACGCAAAAATGTACACATCCATTAATGTAAAATATTAAATAAAGTCTGATTTATAAACGTGTGCAATTTACATAATAGCCATCCTTTGTCAAATTATACTGATCCATGACGTTTATTTTTTTTTCAATATAATCATGATTATCTGAAACACCCATAACGGGATTATTTGACAGTAAAGGGGAATAAAGATAGCGATAATATCTTTCGGTATGTCTGATGTCTGAATTAAGTGATGACTGACACGTACAGGAGAGCAAAACTAAATCTTTCTTCCCTTTTTATCAGCTCTTTGGTTTATTCTGTCTGTACACGGCCATGAAAAAAAAACTTGCTATGCCTGACGTGATAAAGCAGTAACTGACAATACCATGATCAGCAGGTTGGCTCTGAAAATGGTTTTTACAAGAGAAGAAAAATCCAAAACTATTATGAATGTGGCATTGTTGTATGCCTTTAGGAGGAAAAAAAAATAGCAGATAAACAGATGGGCTCTCCAGCTTGCTTTAGTACAAAACACACAGCAAAGACTGCCTTTAATAAGGACAGCGGGAGAACGGTTCCTAAGGAGTCCGCGATTCACTAAAAGCCAGACATCTGTGTTGTGGTGTAGCCAAGTTAAGTGTTTATCTTGCTGAGGCACTAATCAGTGCTACGTATCTGCTAGCATAGAATACATGAGTGTAGAGGCTAAGATTAGCGTAATCTTCTAGGAATTAACCTGTACTACTTATTGTCAGATCATGGGTTTAAATTATATTAATTATAACTCATTACAACTCCTAGTGGTGCAGCAGGCCTTGCAGGTTCTCAGGTCCAGTGTGCAATTCTGAGCTCGGGTTTCTATCTAAATATCGTATGTTACATGTTGGTTGACAAATGCATGCCAGTAACTGAAATTTGTGAGTCATTCTCATCTCAGGTTCAGTGTAACCAGTAAAATGAGTCATGATCATGGTGCGGTCCAGCACCCGGAAAAAGAGGAGAGCAGCTGCCTGCCAAAAACCCCCATTCAAAACCCCAGTCAGAAGCACTTTCAGCCCATCTGACAACTTTGTCATCTTTAACAACACTTTGTCTCCATAGTTACTGCTTCTATCTCATTATGAATCGCCTCTGATCCATCCATGTTTTTTTTTACAAAGATCCTACAGTACAGTACAGGGCTGTATCCCAAATCTCTCTCTAACCAGTGATCAAGGGCACTTCTTGGTGTGTAAAACATGGAATTCTACTTCCTACATAGTGCACTAGCTTTCTATTTTATGTTATTGGAATTCATCTCAGCACAGGTAGAAAGCCAAGACATAAAGAGAAACTTAGAAGATTTATTCTCATTTTGGCTACATACAGTAATACCCCCAAGAATTTTGGTCCTGACCCACCATGATGCTGACCATGATAAAGTACTTACTTGAGATTAATACATAACTCATAATAAGTTAAAACAAAACCAATCAGATTCCCTTTAAAGAGCCAACAAGCTATCCAAACATGATAAGTTTTCTTCAGTTCCTATAATAGGAAGCTTTCTTCCAACTTCCAATGCACCTGGTCCAGTCCATAAGCTCATTATTAAGTTCTTTGTATTGTTGGTCTTGTATGTTGGGACAGAAAATCTTTATGGTCTGTAGGGAATTTTTCCTAGATCTGGGGATAAAAGTCCCTCCCATCTTCCGGCACAGCAGGATCGATCTTGAACCCGTGCTTGACTCTGACTCTCCATCATGCAGCCACTTGACCAGTCATTATGCTCTGGGTAATGACACAGAGATAGATGCGCACTGACCTCGGTGCTCCCAGTTAGGCTACCACCAAGCTGTAGAGTAATTAAAGTGTATACATTAAGGCTTGATCTCAGCGAACACATTCTCTACCGACTGACTGGTTTATTCCACCATGTCTTTTTATTTATATAATTTTACTTAATTTCTGTTCATTTTTTTCCTCTGTCTTTCCAATTGCATGTCTTGTAGCATGTCGTTTTGTTGCTAGGTAACAGGGTCATGGGAAGGTACAGGGTCATGGTCAAATGCTTTGAACAGAACAATGTCAGAAAGCAGAGTACAGCTTTGGAGAGATTAATAAGGGATGGAAATGTTTGATCTTTTTATGCATATGAGCAATGTTAAACGCTGTAGGTGATAAAGGCAATGAAAAGCCAATTCAAATTTGACTGACGTCAGGTTTTAGATCTGAGAATGTGATTTTAAAAAATCCCCCAAATCTCTAGCACTTAGCCAGAGAGAGAGAGAAGCCAGATGTCTATCATGGTATCATTGCTGTGGGGCATGCTAGCTCTAACACACCATTTAGACTGTGTGGAATCAGACAGCTCAAACTGTCTACAGCCAGGTTTTTTTACTTGCCAATTTGACATCTGTACCAGAAATGTAAATCTGCTCTATTTGCTGTAAAACTGTATTTAGTACAGTGAAAGCAGTCATGCAGCTCATACCCTTAGCAACAATGCACGCAGAATTAATGCAATCACTTTTTCTAATCTTTGATTAAACTGAGCTGAATTAAGCACGAACATCTGGTTCTGCAGCAGTAGAATGCCAGTTTATTTACTCCTGAAATATTCCTGAGAATGTGACAAAGCTGTAACCAGCTTTAATTCTCTTCCTGAATAAGCATGAACTGTATGGACTGCAGTATATTTATATATTAATATATTTATATTATATATATATATTTATATTCCGCTTGCTGAGAATTACGGACACCAGTGACTGGCTAGTGCCCCTATGAGTGTGACCGTGTGAGTGTGAGTATGCCACCCCCCGAGAGAGCATGGCCAATTAGCTCTCACAGCTACAAATGGCATCACTGAACTCACGATCTCATTTTACATTGACAGCATTTGGCAGGACCCCTTATCCAGAATGACTTACATTTTTATCTTATGGTTAAGGGCCTTGCTCATGAGGCCTACAGTGACAACTTAGTGGTAATGAGATTTGAACCTGGGATCTTCCAATCAGCAGTCCAACAACTTGAACACTGAGCTACCCCTGACCGCGATCCCCAGATGATAGGGTGATCTATGTGAACTCACCTCACATCTTGTGGAAGAGACGCATCTGTCTGTGGAAACTGTACAAAGTATTCTAGTTAGTTATATAATTATATGTCATTGGCTATATTTGTAGTTTGTAGTCATTTGAAGTTTTTTGTAATGCCATTTAAATGTAACTGCATGGGATTTAAATACAAAGTGGACTTGTATGTTTGTTTGCCTTGGAAACATTGGAAAATATTTAGAAAAAACCAACACTGTCACAACTCAACGCAAGTCTGGAAAGGTCTTCAACCTCAGCTACATCACTCCTTAGCCTCAAAGAACGACTGTCTTTTTTTAGTTAATTAATTCCTATAATAATTGTATTTATTTATTTATTTTGCAACTACCCACAATATATAGTAATGAATGTAGGTAAATCTATTTCCCAAACTATCTGTAAAAAGATGTTATCTAATGGAAACCTCTGCAACACTGGACAGTTATGAATGAAGAAAACCTGCACCATGCACTTCCACACACGGTTGTATCCATAGTTTTAGTTTGTGAGCTTTATATCTCATGTCTCACTTGTTCCCACATGAAAATTGAAACATTTAAAATTAGTTTAACCTTGTGCGTTACTTTTCATGACAGCCCCAACCCTGATAAACACCACTAGTATGAACCAGATACCCTGTGAACCAACTTGGCAGTACACATTTTCTCCAGCACTTATATTAGCATCATGCAGTTCAAATCTATTTTTTGGATTGCATTCTGCTTCACTTCTAAGTGGCTTTGTACAAAAGCATCTGCCAATTAAATAAATGAAAATGTAAATGAATCCATTTTCTCTTAGCCAAATACGGCCTTAAAAACAACTTAAAATAAACTAATCCACATCCTGATTATGCAAAGTGAAACCCTAGCTATTTCACCTGCCAAAATCCCTGTAATAACCTACACATCATGGTGCATCTTAATAAGCAGTGCGCTAACTAGCTTAGCACAATCCTGCACATTTCATATTACAACAATAAACCAAAAGGGCTTTTTTTTTTCCCATCCAGTTTCTCTGCATATCAGTGTCTTGACTGCGTCACTTTTCTTGGCTTATCAGCGTGTTCTCTTTACAGAAAAGAAATTCATTTATACTGATTAATATCATGGCGTTTAAAGCAATTTATTTAATATATTTTGTTTTCTTTAAATCCTTCAAGTCGCAATACCTTAATCGTGGGTAACCTTTAAATTTGAGACCTTAAAATTATAAGGTTCTATCTGACAATCCTGTAATGTAAAGACATTCAGACAGTTTAGTTTCATTTAACATCTAGTGTAGTAGTATTGTAGTATTCACATACTATATTCAGTCAATATGCTATAATAAAGTTTTTATAATTTTATACAATAATTTTACCCAAACATCCCACAATTCCAAGGCCCAGATGTAGATTTACGAGTTAACAGCACTCAAAATATCTGATTAATAATTACCTTTATGGTGCAATAATTCTGTGTTGGGATTACTGTCCCAGCTAATTTGGGATCTTACGTTTTGTCACACTGACATCGTTTAAAATGTCACACTACTTTTCCCTTTGGTGCCCTTTTTCTTTTTAGAACTCATAAGAAAATGACTCATTCCTGCAATCATTTTTATTTAAGGTAGAATTGAGGCTCAAACTGAATAAACAGTCTGTAAAAGGTCAAATAAGAGAGGTTAGAGCAGAGGAAAAATTATTGTGCTAGTCCAAAAAAGCTATAGTTTATTTGATCAAATGTATGTAGACCCCAGACGATAACAGAATTAGTCCAGACATAAAATTATTATAATTTCCTCCATTCTTCTGGGAATGCTTTCCACTAGATTTGTAGGGATTTGTGCTCATTCAGCTACAAGAGCATTAGTGATGGGTGAGGAGGCCCGGGGTGCAGTCAGTGTTCCAGTTCATCCCAAAGCTGTATATTGGGGTTTGAGGTCAGGACTCTCATTTTCTTGCACACAAACCTTGGCAAACCATGTCTTCATGGAGCTCGCCTTGCGCATATGGGTATTGTCTTGCTCAAATAGTCTGGACTTTTAATTCCAGCAAAGGGAAATTGCAATATTCCAGCATACAGAAGCATTTTAGACAATTGTGTGCTTTCCATGTCCCATGTAGGGGGGTGGTGGTCAGGTATCCACAAACCTTCTGTACACCAAGATATTTAAAGCACATTTAAAATTCCTATTAAAAGAATCTCAAATAGATGACGTCATGCTTAAGAAACAGCAAACAGCAAAAACATTATTTATCCAATAGTGTGCGTACTGTAGACTTATCACTTGCTTTCTGAATACTGTACCTGCCACACAAGACTAATCCGCATGTATTAATCGTATACGTTCTGTCATCAAGACAAGACACCTGCATTTCACGCGGTACGTAATGCTATCTGACATCCCTTCTACATGCTGCTGAACTGCAGATTTACATCGATCAGCCACACCACTAACACCATCGCCAGGTGAATTGAATATCATTGATTATCAATTATATACCAGTAAACTGGTAACAGGATCATGGGCATCCAAGCCTCATCTATGCCTGTGGGAAGGAAAAAGCCAGCCTGTCTGATCTGATCCCACAAAACAACCGAGGTAGTGCAAATTGCTGAAAAAAAAAGGTTAATGCTGGCTATGACAGAAAGATATCAAAACACCCAGTGCATAACAGCCTGTCATGGATGCGACTTAGCAGGCAAAGAATTCAACATTATTTATCTGGCCTCCAAATTCACATCAAAAGATCTCAATTCGATTAAGCACTCATGCAATCTGCCAGACAAACAATCTGATCCACAGAGGCTCCATCTCACAACTTACTGTACAGCACTGAAATAATCTGCCACTAATGTTTCAGTGACAGACACCACAGCACACCCCTAGAGGTCTTATGGAGTCATATCCCGAGGGATCAGAGCCATCACAGTGGCACAAGGGGAACCTACACAATACTGGGCATAATGTTTTGCATTATAATGTTATGGCTGATCAGTTTTCGTGAGGAATCTCGCATTAAGAGGAAAAACATTCACATGAACCCACCAGTGGCTCTCTGACCATCTGTTATTCAGATTCATGAAGCAGAATATTAATAGTGAATGATGCAGCTAAAGATCTCAGCATCCTGCAACTACTTCAATCGTATATACTCAGTACATTGCACAACAAACCATGCAGAAGCTCATCTCAAACAATTTTCTGACAATGCCTAGTCACCATAATCTCCCTGTGGGGTGTACTGTATATCTGGCAGAATCTTACTTGTTGTTTTTGAACAGTTCCCAGCATCTGAACTTTGGAGATTGCTTAAATATAACCAGGCACAATAATATGCACAATCTGTATTAATAACAGGTAAAAGTAAAACAGTTTTTGGGCAGCCAGAATGGGTGAAAAATAATAATTGATGAATGACAAATCCAGGTTAATGGTTTGATTCCCACCTTTGGTCTGTTTGTGTAGAGTTTGGTGACTGGTGAGGTTTTAAGTCAAACCCGGGGCAGAATACCAGAACACAGTTATGAAAGTAAAACCTACATTTATGTCTCTATATAACCCTCTTCTACAAGGTAGAAAGCTTTCTCAGTTTGCCAGAGCCATGATCAGACTATGTGAAACATCTGACACGCTGGCCTCCCAGGAACATCTTTAATAGTCCAAACAAGCGAGGTCAGGACTGTATGGGCGATGTGGGAATAACTCCCAGCCAAGTTTCTGTATTGTGCAAGTGGTGTTGGTAAATGATGTGTACAGTGTGTACAGCTCACACATACTGTACAGATTCATCTTTTCCGCAAATTGGTGACAAGTTGTGCGTTGATTTTTAAGGTTTTTAAGGACTTTTCACTCGCTGAATGTTCAAGGGAACGACTGTAATGGCATCCGACCAACCTTGGCCAGGACCTTCAAACGCGGATGTACTGCTTTTTTTTTTTATTTCCATTCAAATGTTTTACTGTGGCTAAGAGTCTCATCATAGTATACTGTGCTTCTATAACTATCACTCGGTTTTATGCCTTCATTTACAAAAAGTCCCAGTTTGCCTCAAACAGCCCTTTTTTATGGATTGAGTTTTTAAAAAGGATGCCAATAATTCCAAAGTAGATCATACAAATTGTGGCCTCTGTATATTATTCAAGTAGTAGGACACTTTTTTTTTGGACCTGCTTCTGTGCACAATTTGTCTTTGGGAAAGAGGCCTAGAACCAGGAATTATCTCGGGGTGTGTGTGAGGGGGGGATTTCATTGACTTGATTTGTGACATTTTATGTTCTCTCTCTTCAGCAGCACCTGACTGATGAGCTCTCACTTTTTAGTATTAGGAATCAATGTGGTCCTGAAGAGGGATCATTTGTACAGTGATTAAGGGAGTGAATAAGTAGTGAACCGATTATATAGCAGTCAGTCTGCTCATCTAATCTGGTGAATCCTGGTCCTTTAGATTGCTTGCCAGGATGTCATTAACCTGCTTTAACAGTTTAATTTAAGTAGTGTAGAATGAGAAGCCTCCAATTAATGATTTGCAGAAGTTCCTGATTAACATTGTTTCCTTATTGATTCGTTTCTAAATCCTTACTTTTACTACTTACTGTAAAGTTTAACATTTTTTTAACTATACGGCAGCACAGCATTGTGCAATATAAAAGCAACGGACTAGTCAGCAAATAAAGTTTAGAGTTTTGTCCTAAATATAAGGACCAAAAAAGTGCTTCTTTGATTGATGGCATGACTGCACATGGGACTTTGATGAATGGTGCATCTTTGATGGTGCACCTTAACAGTTACTTCACTAATCAAACACCTTTAAAACTCCTAGAAATCACCTTGCAACAGATAAAAAAGACTGCGAAAGTAGCTGGAAAGTTTTTCTGGGCCAAAAAAAAAAAAGGAATGTTTTAGACTGGACAAGTCAGTCTGCTGAATAACAATGAGCTGCATTTCACATAGGGTGAAAAGTCACTCAAATTAAACGAGAAGAAAGTGAAAAGAGCTGAATCACATGTCCAGCGGAGAACACAAGTGAAGATACCCAATATTACTGCCTTCAGGCAGGCACCAATCGAACACAACTAATCCATGCAAGAAGTTATTCACTTTTTGTCCAATTTGGCCTGAAGGAATGAAAAAAAGAGGCTGCAAATTCTGTAAAAGATAATATATAACAGGTAACAAATGTATATTTCCATTAAACCTGACAGGACTGAGTCCACCTACTTGCTTAAGTGACGTGAAAATGGATGTACCACAACGTTGAGAAACTCAGGAGTTATTCTGATTAGGACAGGCTTATCAATAAGTAAAGCATATAATTTAAACCTAGCCATAGGCAACACTGCAGTATCTCCACGCACTCTGCTTCTGGATCTGCTTTGATGTTCGGTGTAAATGCCAGCTATCATTTTCATTCAGATTCAACTGCACAATATTGCAAAAATCTGGACCATTTTTATGAACTGATGCTGCATGATTGTATGCACTGCAATGCTGCAACAGGATCGGCTGATTAGAGAACTGCAGGAATCAGCCGATGGACAGTATAGGTATTTCTCATATGCCCCTTCTTAAAAAAACACATGATTCCTATTCTTGTGCCAGAAAAGGTGCACAACATATAAATGTAATGTTCTTGTTTTTCTCAACACAAAGGTTTTTTTTATGCACTTTATATGAAATCCAGCTCTTACAAACAAGCAATTGTTTATCTTCAGCAAGCACTTTATCCTTTTTCCTGAGTTATTGCAGGAAACGTATTTCAAAAGTCTCTCACATGTACCAGCGACAATGAGCTTTATCAGCATGTTAGGGGTGTAGCACAATGCCATTATTTGTTCCTGTATCCGTATCTGTATTTGATCTGAATTAGGAGGGATGAAGAAGATTTTATGTGAACCCTCCTATCACCAGGGATGTGTTTTTTAAACCAAGAAATTTTTGTTATTTACACATTCTAATAATTTTTCAGAGCAAAATATATTTAACGTTATTCAAACCCTGAACCTCCACAGGTCGTAACCAGAAGCCATGTGGAGCTTTCTGTTGAATGTGAGTGAGTGAGCTAGGGGACTATCCTTCAAAACAACAATGCCTTATTTCACATCATGAAAGCTTGTAGTTGACAACAACAACCATCTGGGACGCAGTCACAGTACTTTCACAAGTCAAAATAAGATCCTTCGAGCAGCATTGTCTCGTGTCTGTGTGAGTTTTCTTTGAAAAGCAATTGCAAATGACCATTTCAGACCAAGAAAAAAACAAACATGTCCGGTGAACGCACAAGACAAGTCATTTATTTATCAGAATGTACTGTAGTTATTAATATTTTGTATACCTGAGCAGAGATATGCTCTCTAGTGCACAGCAGCACATGCACTGTGTAAGATATGGAGCAGTGCCTCTAAGAATTATTAATATTTGGAGACCTGAGCAGAGACATGCTCTCTTGTGCACGGTGCATGCACTGTGTAAGATATGAAGCAGAGATTCTAAAATTAAAATATTTATTTTCTGAATTTTGTGTTAGTTTGTGCAGGAATATGGTAGAAATAAATAAAATGGTTGGATTTCGATGTTCAGTAAGGCAGTGTTCGGGACAGATTACTGAAGCACACCACTGGCGACAAACAAACTGAAAAGAATTGATGTCCTTAATTAACTACCTTTGAGTGTTATTGTTACATGCTGTCAATTTTTTTGGTTTGTTTGCTTCACATGCACACACCCTATGTTGTGTTTCATTGCTGCTCCCTGTTGAGGGAAATTCCTTCAAATGTTGCATTCCTACTATCAAGCCACTCCTGAACCAGGGACAACGTCAGAAGCATCTTATCTGGGCTAAAGAGAAAAAGAATTGGACTATTGCACAGTGGTCCACAGTCCAAAGTAAAAAATTTTGTTTCATTTAGAAGTCAAGGTCCCAGAGTCTGGAGGAAAAGTGGGGATCCAAAGAATACAAGTTGCTTGAGGTCTCACTAACTACAGTAGTGTGCTGACCCCGAATCTGTGGGCTATTGTCAAGAAGAGGATATGAATTACTTAACACAATAATACAGACAAGCTGGGGGCTGCTATCAAAGCAGCCTGGTCTCCAATAACTCCTCAGCAGTGCCACAAGCTGACCGCTTAATAAAGGAACCCTGACCTCATATTGAGTGCATAAATGAACATAATTTTTTATTATTTCTATAGCTATTATTAGCTTTTCTTATAGCTACAATTATCAAAAAAGGCTTGAAATATTTCACTTCCCCTAATGAATCTAGAATATATCAGTTTTACTTTTTAACCTCAATTATAAGGTCAATAAAAATTAACTTGTTTCAAAATGCATTGTTTACATGTGAATAAATAATGATTACATTTATTTGTTCTTAAGCTAAATGATTATCATTCCTACGTTCCTAAAGAGATTAATAAATTATTATATTATTATTTAATATAAATTAAATAATAATATATTTATTTTAAATATATTTAATTAAAATTTTATTCGTCACATACACAGTCATACACAGTATGATATGAAGTGAAATGCTTATACGACTGCTGATGACCTAAAATTTAAAAAAATAAAGCTTTAGTATATATATCTATACAGTGGAACCTCGGATTACAAGTAACGCGGTTTACGAGTGTTCCGCAAGACGAGCAATGATTTTTAATAAATTTTGACTTGAAAAACGAGCATTGTCTTGGTTTACGAGCACCAAGTATCATGTTTCACGCAAGCGCTTCTTGTTTTGACGCCGAGCGTCACCTGATCACAACTGAGCCAATGGTTTTTCTCTCTCTTGCGCTGCGGATTCGTCTCCCCTGCTGGGTCTTAGTGCTCTTCCCTTACTGGTATAATCAACATCCGTGCACGCGTGTACTGTTTACTTTAACACTGTGACCACGTGTGTGTGTAAAACATATTTTATTTTGTGTTTGAAAGCGCATGTGTACAGCGTTGTGTACAACATTGTGGTTTTTTACAATTCGCAGGTGCTAGGAAACATAACCCTCGCGAATTTCTGGGGTCGACTGTATATCATCGAAATTGTGAAAAACCACGAATTTTGGATGTGGTAAAAAAAATGCCTATAAATGTAAAATTTCTATAGTTTAAACCCTAAATATGCCACCAAACATGCTCTCAAAACACTATAATTTCATTTCAAACTCAGCTTAATACAGTGGCCCTAAAGGGACATTGGGTGAGGGGACCCTTTTTCCATCTGTTGAAGGAAAAATAAAAAAAAATATAAAAAAATTGGACATGGGAGAAACAAAAATCGAGACCACCTGACTTATATTTCCGGATCGATCTTCCAGAGCGCCAAAATTTGGAAACGGCGAGCTCCGACTTGCACTAAACTTAATGTCTTTATATTTTAGGCCGAGCTGAAAGTAAAACTCAGTCATTCTCTCCATGCCTGTTTAACAACGCATGTGTAACTCTAACTCGAGTATTATCTTGTGCGAGGAAATGTTTGCGAAATCTCACAAAACTTGACTCGGGTATTTCTTCTCCAGGTTTTTTTTTTTTCGTCCCATGTCCTGTTTTTTATTCTTTCTCAGATTTTTTCCCACCCATGTGCCATGTCTCGTTTTTTTTTTCTTCGTCAGAATGTTTTTTTTCCCCATCCATGTCCCTTAAGGAACATACATAAAAACTAAAAGAATTTAAAGTTAAACCTGTATACTGTACAGTACTGTACTGCTGTGTCTTCCGCAGTGCTAGAATGTGAAATACCGATGTTACCCCTCTACATGTACGGTAATTCAAGAAAATGTATTTTCTTTGGTATCAGTACTGTTGGGTAAATAATTAAAACGGTAATAATTCACCATCACAAAACCGCGCGTGTTCTTGTGTTTTTTTTTACAGTACAAAAAAATGCATACAGTATTATATTTTATATTGAAATTTACGTTAATATTTATGTTACAAAATGGGTAAGTTATATTGTTCTTCATAGTTTAGTGTTAAAACGCATGAAAAATTATATACTGTTACGAAAAAAGCCGTAATAAAATGGTGGAGGATATTTTCGGTTTCTGCGAAATTGATGTGGTGTCCGCAAACAATTCTTAGTTAAGGTTCTAAGGAATAATCCGAATGATTGAGGTCGACTGTATCAGGGTCAGTCTGAATAAGCTTGCCTTTGACTGTGATCTGTGCTACTGTTTCAATAACGCCGAGAGTGGACATGGCCACGCAGGTGTAATTGGCTGACTGTCGGACGTCTGTGAGTTCTAGCACGTTCTTTCCGATTGGCATGTCGTCCTCCGGGGTCAGGTCCTCCGTTCCCAGCATCCACTTCACATAAGGCATGGGGACGCCCAGCGCCTGGCATGTAATGTTCACCCCGCCTCCGGGCATGACTTCATAATCCATGGGGGGGACAGAGAAGCGCGGAGGGATCCTTCGAACTGGCAGAGTGTGATGATAACAGATCAGTCATCAGGTCTACTAGAAAAGGGCTTGTTATCATCGCCACATGGATTCAGATGTGTGATTGATTTAAAAAAGTTCTAGAGCAGTGGTTTTCTAAAAGTGCCATTTCATAGTTCATGATTCATCTAACTTTATTAACAAGCCTAATATTAGAATAGTTTGGGGGGGAAAATGAAAAGTTCTAGCAGACTTTAATCCTCTGCATGTTAAAAAATGGTTATACATAATGTAATTTATGAATATATCATGCATGGTAATAGGCTTAGACATAAGCAGTTCAAATTCTACATACTGTAAAGAGTGATTACGGTTTAAATTCAGGATTAGGATAAAATGTGTGCGCAAGACTTACCGTCTCTCAGCTCTGAAGCGAGGAAGACAAGCAGAGAAAGAGAGAGAGAGAGCGAGAGAGAGAGAGAGATGATAATAATAATAAGAGCACAGGAAAAAAAATCTCATCTCAGAATAGAAAGAAATTGGTTTAGTTCAAGCAGGAGAAAGCTGCTGGAAGCCATTTCATAGCCTTTACAGGACTGCTATCGTAAAGAACGATTTCAGTAGGACAGCTTTAAGGCAGGGTGGAGTAGGAGGAGGTAAAACACTCAATGAAAGATATGAATGGAAGAGACAACTTCTTTTAATACCAATACTTTCACATTTAGGTATCCGTCTAGTTCGAGGTAAAAATCTTTTAAACAAATGTTAATCTGAACTGATCCCAGGTCTGTTTATAAAGTGGTTTGTCTATCAAACTGTTTGGACCATGAGTCTCAAAATGTCTCAAAATATCTGTCGAGTATATATACACTATACTGCCAAAAGTATTCGCTCGCCTGCATTCACATACATATGAACTTGAATAACATCTAATTCTTAATCCATAGGGTTTAATATGATGTTGGCACCGCCCCCTTTGCAGCCATAACAGCTTCAACTCTTCTGTGAAGGCTTTCCACAAGCTTTAGATGTGTGTTTATGGAAATCTTTGACCATTCTTCCAGAAGTGGACGAGAACGCGTGGCTTGGATGAGCAGTCATGTTGGGACAGGAAAGGGCCGTCCCCAATCTGGTCCCACAATGTTGGGAGAATAAAATTGTCTAAAATGTCTTGGTGTGCTGAGGCATTAAGAGTTCTATTCACTGGAACTAAGGGGCTGAGCCCAACTCCTGAAAAACAACCTCACACCAGTTAGAACATGACTCCGCTTCAGTGCACAAAGCTACGTCCATAAAAACATGGGTGAGCGAGTTTGGTGAGGAAGTCCTGATTGAACACCTTTGTGATGAATTAGGGTGGAGACTGTGAGACAGACCTGCTCGTCCAACATCGCTGTCTGAACTCACAAATGCGCTTCTGGAAGAATGGTCAAAGATTCCCATAAACACACTCCTAAACCTTATGGAAAGCCTTCACAGAAGAGTTGAAGCTGTTATAGCTGCAAAGGGGGTGGAGCTAACATCATATTAAACCCTATGGATTAAGGATTGGATGTTACTCAAGTTTAAGATTTAAGATTGCAACAGTAGTGAAATGCAATTGCAACAAACTCCAGACTAAGCGGATTTTTAAGAAAAGAAAAAAGCAGGAGAAAAAAAGAATAAAAGAATAAGCATGTACAAAATAAAAATAAGACTAACAAGACTATGATATAAATTATATACAATATAATATAAATATAAATAGTACAGAATTATATTATATTATGTAATAAAGTGACTGTGTGTGTGTGCAACTCTGTGCTCATTGGTGAGGTTGTGTGTTTATTTATATAGCAAAAAATATTCGCTCGCCTGCCTTCCTTCACGTGTATATTAATCTATTGCACAATTGAAATAAAAACCTATACAGATCAAACATAATAATGTCATAAATTCATCCACAATTACATTCATTCATTTTCTACACCACAAGGCCTGGATTGGACACGAGGCCACTTAGCCTAGACAGGATTCCAGTCCATTGAAAGGACACACACATACACACACCTTTCAGGCAAATGCAAGAGAGAACATATAAACTCCACACACACAGACCTAAGGCGGGAATCAAACACTTAACTTACACTGTTCAAAGCCACAAGGACATTCATCTGATGCTAAACGGATGACCAGCGTGAGTAAATTAACAAGGTACACGTGTGTACATATGGTTCGTTAATAAACTGATGAACTCACCTCTGACGTAGAGGTTAGCAGGTGTTGAGTAACGTGTCCCGTCGCTATTCGTAGCCACGCACTCATATTTCCCTTGATCGGTTTCTTCGCTCTGATCAATCTGCAGTGCACCTGAACACACACACACACACACACACACACAAATAGCACAAACGTACGATAGAATATGGATTTTAAGTACAAATTTGATAGTCTCGTTTTCATTTATCAAATCTGGTCTACTGCCTGGTGTGCATATGTGCAATGTTCCTCACATATTTATATGTGTGTGTGTATGTGTGTGTGTGTGCTTCAGTACAACATTGTAAAAATGTTCTGTTTTGCTGGAATATTTATTAAAAGTTCACCACAAACAGCAAAAAAAAAGAAAAAAGGGAAAAAGGAAAAAAGAAAATTGCTGTTCGGAATTAAAAAAGTAAAACAGGGATTAATTCAGTTCTTTTCATTTATAAAAGCACAAAGTCTACAAAGAAGAAGTTAGGAAAGAAGTTTAAAAGACGGAAAGAAAAAAATAAAAACCTTCCATTAAGTAGCACAAATAAACAAACTGTATAGCATGTACACCTCTTGGTAGAATAAAATCCAAAACACGTTTGATTAGAAAGATGAATTTGGTGGAAGGAAAAAAAACAGACAGTGTCCGAGAGGAAAAAACTGCTGAAGGATGAAATGAGGCTTCGTTAGAGAAGATGAACGCATCCACAGAGGGATC
>JAOTRS010000047.1:10099827-10118547 GCA_028565755.1 Dinotopterus cunningtoni
GAATTCCAATAAAATTGATTCATGTTTGTGGCTGTAATGTGACAAAATGTGGAAAAGTTCAAGGGGGCCGAATACTTGTATATATAAAAGGCAGGTCAAGAAGTCAGCGCCGTCTGTGTATAATTTATCTTCCTCTGTGTTCCGTGATGGCGTGTATCCCTCCGGTTTGCCTCATAGTAGTGTGGGAGACACTCTGGAAAAATCGATAGCATGAAGCAGGGTGGTATTTTGTTGCAATTGATATTGAATAATGACTCAAACATGGGTGGTGAAACAGGGTGTGAGTGAGTCAAGGAGTGAAGAGCAATTAACTAACTAAATAAATGTATAAAATGTAATCGGTAGGCAAATCCATAAGTGAAGAAAGGAGAAGACGGGAAAGGACATGTTTGTTCTGGATGAATACACACACTTAAAAAAAAAATGCTGTTATGGAAAAGAGGTAATGGATTTTAAATGACTTGCGGATGACGGTGCCTAATTGAATCCAGCACGCCAGCAGGTCAAGAAAGTTTAATAACTGCATCTTTCTCTTTAACTCGTTTAGTTCTCGCCAACCTGACTTCTCTCCTTACTTTAATCAACTCCAAAACCTGATTACACCTTCATTAGTTTTTTTTCCCCAACGTCTAAAATGGCAGTGTGTACATGTAAAACAAAAAAAAAAAAAAATGAATTGCTCCCACATACAAAAATAACCAAAAATTGAGAATGACAAAAGTTTTTGTTCTTTTTCAGGATTCGTGCATTAGAAGCAGACAGTAGTTTGTCAAGCAATAAACAATCACAGCACGCGCACCTGCTCCCTCTCACCATGCTTCCTGTCAGCTAAAAACACTTCCAGCAGATCAACCTGAAGCGGCACCATCATCCACTTTCATGCATATTCTTAAAGACAGAGGAACAGATAGCATAGTTCAATAATCAAAGCTACAAAACAGAGTTAGCTAGTAAGAAGTAGTTGAAAATAAAGTAGAATCACAACTCAAACACCAAATCAAAAGAAGCTGTGATGTTCTAGGTACTGTACTAGTTTAATTGGCATTGCTTGCCATATGATGCTAAATTAAAATGTATGGCTGTGAAAGCAAAGGAGAAACCTGAGCATGGAGGATTTGATGTTACGAGAACAAAGGGACTCAATCCACCTAGCTGCAATATGTCCGATGGTTGCTGTCTCTACCATTTCTGCATTGGATTTCTCATTAAAAATGGTATTAAATGCTGCTGGAAAAATTCAGAGTAAGAAAAAACGTCCTTTGGGTTTTAAGAGCCAATAGTGAAACCTGAGAGTTGTCATGTTCATCCTTTATGATTATCAGAGGTAAAAGGTAACCAAGCACATTCACTTTGTTACTCTACTTAAGTATATTGTGTATATTTACTTCACACAAATAGTTTTACTTAAAGAAAACATTATACTTTCACTTGAATACATCGTAAATCAAATGTCGGTATTTTCTACTTCACTACATTTGGTGGTGTGTTAGAAATAAAAAGGGAGGAAGATATTGCAGAGAGAAAAAAAAAGAGAGACTTAAAGGCTAAAGCAAATACATTTAAAATTCATTCATTCTGATACTTAAGTTAATTTGTAAGTAAGTACTCAGTAAAAGGTAATTGGAGGACTTGTACTTTTACTTAAGAATATTTCTTCTTTTACTCAAGGACAGGATTAGCGTCCTCTGTCCACCTACGATGATGCCATTTTCAACAGCAGACGACCACCAGCCATTGAAAGAACAAAAAATATGTCAGCAGCTAACAAATTAGAACAACAAATCACCAAGAATATCTTAAATATTCCAATACAAACATACACTTACAGTCCACTTTATTAGGAATAAATGTACACTCATGCAGTAATCTAATTAGCTAATCATAAAGTGTGATCCCTGTAACTTTCTGGCATTGATATTGGTACCAGATGGGCTGGTTTAAGGGTCTGCAGGTACAGTAATCCCCGTCCCTTCCCACAAATCTTCAACTGTCTACTTTGGGGGTGTCTGTGCCCACAATTTTTGCTCTTGGTCTTTCGCTGTTGTAGTGCATCCACTTATAACACTATATTATATAAAATTTATATAATCTTATTAAAGTTGTAAAGAGTGATTAAGTTATATCCTTCTTAGCAACTCGAACTAAGCTGGCTATTTTCTTCTTAACATACTCTTTCCAGCCACAGAACCATTACGCATTCAACATTCTTTGTTTCCCACAAGCCTATCCCAGAGAACTCCGGGCACGAGCTGGGACACACCCTGGATGAGGTACAATTCCAATTTGGAAATGCTAGTTAGCCTGATCTAAATGTCTTTGGACTGTGGGTAAAAACCCAGCAAGCACAGGAAGAACATTCAACTTCCAGGATTTGAACCCTTGACCCTGGAAATCTGAGGCCACAGTGCTAACCACTACGCCACAAAAACTCAGGTGGTCACTCTAAAGATTCTGGTCAGGTGAGATTATTAAATTTTATTATTTGGCAACAACACCTATATGTCTGGCAGAAATCTATTTCAGCTCACCATCCAAATAACACCGTGCCTACAGTAAAGCATGGAGGTGGTAACATCCTGTTATGGGGGTGTTTCTCTGCAGCAGGGACTGAATTGAAGGAAAATGCAGGGAGAAAAAAACATCAGATACTTGAGGAAAATCTACTGCCCTTGGCTAAAAGGTTGTCAATAGGTAGAAGGTTTACCTTTCAAAATGACAATGACCCAAAGCACAGAGCAAAACTGACCACACAGTGGTTGAAGGAGAAAATGGTGAATGTCCTTGCATGGTCTAGTCAGAGCCCAGACTTAAACCCCATTGGTTCACAAGCGGTCAGAGAACTCAACTTCCCTTCTTACCCAAAGTCTTGATGTGCAAAGCTTTGTATGCAATTGAGAAGGTAATAAGCGTCACTTGATTAAGTTTACAAGTCATTTTAAGAAGAGGGTGATCCTTTTCCAGATCAGTGATTCTGTTGTTTTTTTTCGTCTGACATGTTTTTTTCTTCTGCCATGTTATATCTTCATATTGGATGTTTAACGTTGTACTGAGTAAATACAACAGGATAAACCAAAAACTGTATCTTAATTTCATGCTGCAAAGCAACGAAGTGCGATTATTTTAAAGGGGGGGGGGGTGTTTTCTATATCCGCTGTAAATGAATGTTTGACCTTTTTTTACTCTCATAATATTCATTTCGTTTCGTCCTCATTGCCTTACCCTCTCAGGTTTTCATATTTTTGGAATCAGATCTAGTGGGACTGCACCATGACTTTGTCATTTGTTATTGTGCTCGAATACTGAAATCAACCTGAAAGCACAAACACTCCAGTTTCCACTTTCATTCTTCAACAAACAAAAATGACTGTGGTTAAAGTAAGACACACAGCCAGGCTTTAACCAACCACTTTGGATATTCTGTCCATCTTGTCCACCCACACATACAAATACAAAAACATAAGGACTCTTATGTGACTGCGTACAAAGCTAGCATTAACGTCTGCCTAGAGGATCTCCATCACATAAACACCATATGGGTAAAAAAAAAAGCAGTGCTGACAACCATTACACCAACTTGAGACATAATCCGCTTGTCCCAGGCACTCGCAGTCCTCCTCTGGACTAGTCTATCATCAGTAAGAGTGTTTTCTTCCTGCGGCAATCTCACACTGCACATTTGAACTTTTTACAGATATTTGGATTTTCTTGCTCCAAATCTTCAAATGAGGCTTAGAAAGAGATAGTTAGATAGCGAGAAAGCCTGGAACACAAAATTACCTGTCTGAATGTAACTCTGGCCTGTTACTGGCCTTGAATGCAACACTATCATTTTGGTGAATTTTTTAAACATAGAGAAATAAATTCATATGCCGGGAAAAAGTATTTGTCCCTTACCGCACAATTACTACAAGTAATTGCTAAATCTTAAAACAGTTAAATTGTACTTAAATGATTATTTCATTTATTGGTTGGTATTAACCTACCTGGAGTTAAATTTTACTTTCCAAACCCAGGCCTGGTTACTGACAGGCCTTTTGTATCAAGAAATCACTTCATGAAGAACCTGATTATAGGTTCTGGATGGGGGTTCTGATTATAGGTTCTGTCTGACAAAGTTAAGCATGCTAAAAGATCTCGCATGATGCCGCAATCTAACAGATGAAAAACAAAGTAATTGACACATATTGGTCTGGAAAAGGTTACCAAGTTATTTCTAAGGCTTTGGGACTCCTGCGAAACACGATGAAAGCCATTATGCACAAAAGAAGCAAACTTTTGAACAGTTTTGAAACTTCCCAGGAGTGGCTGGCCTACAAAAAGTACTCTAATAGAATGACGACGATTCATCCAGAAGCTCGTAAAAGATAACAGAACAATATCTAAACAGGTGCAGGCCTTACTTGCTTCAGTTAAGGTCAGTGTTCGCGATAATAAAGAGACTAGGCAAAAAGGAGTTCCAAGGTAAAACCCAGCAAGAACCAGCAAGAACACTACGGCTTGTCTTATATTTGCCAAAAAAAAAATTATGATTACCCAAAGATTTTGGGGCAAATATTCTGTGGACTGATGGGACAAAAGTTTAACTTTTTGAAAGGTCTGTGTCCTCTTACATCTGGCATAAAACATACACAGCATTTCATTAAAAAAAAAAAAAAAAAAAAAAACATGCCAACAGTTACACACTATGGTGGCTGTGTCCAGACTTAAATCCTATTGAAATGCTGTGACATGACCTTAAACAGGTTAAACCCTCCAGTGTGGCAGAATTAAAACAATTTCTCAAAGAAGAGTGGGTCAAAATTCCTCCACGGCGATGTGGAAGACTCATTGGCAGTTATCGCAAACGCTTGATTTTAGTTATTGCTGCCAAGTATGGTAGAACCAGTTAATAGGTTTAGGGACAATTCCTTAGTTTTTTATAAGGAGGGCCAGGCAAAGTTTTTTCCCTTTATAAATGAAACCATTTAAAAACTGCATTTTGTATTTACTTGGGTTATCTTTGTATAATATTAAAATGTGTTTGACAATCTCAAATTATTTATGTGTGCAAAAAAAAAAAAGGAAGGGGCAAATACTTTTTCACAGCACTGCACATACATACATAAAAAACCCTGTACATTAATCATTGAACTATTCTGAGGCAACGTCATTCTCCATTAGGTTGTACCACCCCTGCCTGGAATCACAATCTTATTCAGTAACACACACACTTCTAACCATACACCACATTCACCAACAGCTCTTTATTGTTGTTAAAGAAGTCACTTTATCCACGCCCCACATACTCAATTAAACAAAGTACATTTCCTCATAGAAAGACAGGAGAGTGCTTGTTTCACAAGGAGTTTTTTCTCTCCTAAAAAGAGGAGAGAGACTTGAGATGAGCAGCAGGAGAATTGAAGATATTTAGCAAGGTGATAATGCAATGCTTAAAACCTTTTCACATTGAAGAGACACACACACACCGTGTATTAGAGACCTAGACAAGCAACAGAAGACGCACTACTGAATACGGAATATTCATCTATGATGTAGAGTTTAAAAATAAATAAATAAAAAAACAATCTTACACACATGTAAATTAAATCTAACTCTAATTTAGACAGAATTAGATGTCTAATCTAATAAGCTAAGCTATTCCTTCTAAAATGAATACTAAGAGTAAATGAATACTAGACAATACAGCTTGGCACCAGTTAACCGCATAACCTAAGCTTAGACAACACTTACAGTAAATCTGTTTTGTTTTTTTTCATTCTTCAAAATTTTTTGTACTTTTATCCTTAGAGATGAAACACAACTATTGTGCCAGTGTAAGATGGCGCCATAGACCATCACCCATCTAGGTCTCTAAAGTACACCTCAACAGGCTCAGAATGCTCCTGTGTGAGGATTTTTAATCTTGCAGGCGTCCTGGAAGGTCACTCCTCATCCAGACGGTAACTTAAACACTCTGCTATTTGCCCAAGAGAGTGTGAGACTGAAAACCAAACCAGAAAAGCAAACACGCATCAGTGAGCATGTCCGTGCTTGTGTGCAAGAGTGTGTGCGTGTATTTAGGATGTCACCTAATCTCCATAAATAGGGAAAATGAACACTATTTAAATGTCTTCCAAAACTGTTCTTGCTTAGGCTACGATATGTATTTTTTTCGAAAGGCTTTGGGAATACTGTGACAAAAGCAGAATATATTAAAATCATTCTCATGGCTGGAACAGAAAGCTCAGAAAGACCATTTAAAGGAATGCAATTACACGCATAAAGGCAGATGTGTTAACGTGCGTTTATCATGAGTAGAAGCGACAGCTCAGTGTGTGTTCACAAACAAATGGCTTTCATGTGTTTTTGTAAATAAAGATAGAAGAGAAAAAAATAATAAAACACTGTTCGTTTGCGCCTGTCTATGGATACGTGGAAATTCTAAACTAAAATACCTCGAGTGTGTGGCCCTAGTGTAACATATTGGGCAAAACTATTATCAGGAGTCCAAAATCGAACAGAATAAACCTGGAGCTCTCTGTGGGAGTCTGACTTTCAGCACAATTCTCTGCACAGCATCTGTCAAGGTTCCGAAGGCAGCAGCGTGGTACTATAGTGACAAAGAAGTGAGCAAGAGTGGACAAGCAGAGACTAGGGGGAAAAAAAAAACGATAAAGACAGATAATTGCTCAGAAGTCCATGTCCTGGAAGAGGTTTTGCCCCATCTCGATGTAGGCCTCCTTCTCCTGGGCGCTCATCTGCTCCACCAGCTCTGGCCTCTGGCTCACCTCCCTGTAGGGGTACGCTCTTCCTCCCACCATCACCATCGGATCGTCTCCCACCTCCTCGAACTCATCGTCCTCCTCATCCTCATCGTCGTCGTCCAGTCTGCTTGGCTTCGCTGGAGCAGCAATGGCTTGGACTGGAGAGTCCTCGTCTGATTCGCTGGTGTCGCTCTCCGAGTCGCTGGCGTTGCCTGCCGGGATGGGGGTCCTGTTGATGGCTCCGCCAGCTGGTGCAGGCGTACTCTTCTTCTCATGGATGAGCAGCGCGCGCATCACTTCCTCGTTCTCGTCATGCGCGAGGCCATGTCCAGCAATACCTTCCTGAGTTACCATGGAGTCCCCGCCAGCTAAAGCAGAAAAAAAATCAATAAAATTAGTAAGATAGACACAACACTCAACAGAACAACAAATCAGCCTAGAAGCAGTAGCTAAACGGCTTCATCTTTAACAGTAGATGATAGATTAGATCAGGGGTTTTTAAATCCAGTCATGGAGGGCCAGTATCCAACACAGTTTGGTGATTCTTCTTCTCAAATACAGCTGATTTAACTAATCTGTTAATTACTAGGTTCAGTGGGTGTGCTTGGGTGTTGGTGAATTATAAACAGTGCTGGTCACTGGCCCTCCAGGACTGGATTTGGAGACCCCTGGAGTAGATATTAAAAAAACGCCCATGTAAAGTAGGTCCCCAACATACAAACGAGTTCCGTTTTGAGAGAATGTTCATAAGTTCAATTTGTTCATAAGTCCAACAAACACTGTGTAGGTACTAGGACACCATCAGAATTGGCTATGCACAGTATAAAACCAACATGTCCAATGATCTTGTCCTTGTTCAGTTCTTCTTTTAACAAGAACTGTACAGATGGTTGAACAGTTCTTGTTAAAAGAATGAGCATTGTCTGCCATCTTTCCACCTCGCTTTGTCCTTTCAATTACTTTCACTTTTGTCTTTGATCATAACTATTATTACTGCTTGGCACTTCTTAGCAGTAACAGCTTCATCGCGGCTTTTACTCTTGCTTCCGGGCATCCTGACAACGTACGCTGGACCAGTGATCTAACTTCCACTAACACAATTTGAGTTACGAACTTTTCATTGAAAAGTTCATAACTCAAATGTTCGTATGTAGAAAAAAAAAAAACATGAAGGAGTTGATGTGTTTATCCAGCATTTTATCCCAAAACCTACACCAGGAGCATCTGTTAAGTCCACAGCACAAACCTTACACATGTACTACTGCGCTTCACTGCAGCAACATCCTTCACACTAATGGTCCTCTTAGAGATATAAGCAGATGCTCATTACAATTCCTAATTACATCAGTGTGCTTCTAATGCTGGGGAGAAAAAAAAAAGAAACACCTTCAGTCAGGTTCACAACACTTATTTTCTAGGAACCAAAGAAATGTTCTGAACAACATAAATGACAATGACCTGGTTAAGTGCTGCCATGACAATTTGGGACCTCACCATTTGGCATGTGCAGCACCTCTCCCAATCCGCTGATTTGTTTACTTCCCTAAGACTCATCAGGAAATGATAAACAGCCAGGCTGCTTTCATGCAGACCACTGGACCACTGCATGGTTCATTAGAGTAATTGATGGAAGCCATATTAAAATTACGGTCTCATGAGGAAATGAAAAGGCCTGTGTGAGTCAGAAGAAGATTCTTATAGATAACTACAATTATTAGGAGACCAAGAAGAATCCTATGCTCAAAAGCAACATTAGTGAAATTATTAAAAACATGGAACATGATGTGAAACATTCTCTCTCATTCTGGTCATGTCGCAGTCTAGACAGAGGCATTGTGCATTGACAAGCATTACTTTTGAAGAAAAAAAAAAAGGCATGGATTAATGTTAGCCTGAAGTCAGGAACTGTGTCGTCACCATGTGGCTCATTTAAATTCACAAGCTGTCAAAGCAGGGCAGAGAGAGCGGAAAAAAAAAAATCTTGTCTTTGTTTTCTGATGACAGGACGAGCATTATGTGCAACAGGACTCTCAAATAAATATTTACATCACGCTAGACGCCAGAAACCTTGAGTCATTTGTGCTTCCAAAAAAAAAAAAAAAAAAAAAAAACAGACCAGCAATCTAGCAGGCTGAAAGAAATGTTAAATGTGTACACTTAAAAATAATCCATGTTTTATTCCTTACTTTTAAAATTCCACCCCCTCACTAGTGAAATATTGAATTAAACCCTTTGATAGGCTGTGTGTAGCAACGCTATTAAAAGAAATGAGATTACCAAACGACCCAAAGATTTCCAGTTAAATGACTCAAACTAAATGCGCTGAAAGATTTTTTTGCACATCGTTTTGGACATCAAAGTACACTCACTGGCTGTTATCAAATTGGTTATTTTTCTAAAAGGCAGACAGCACTTTGAAAGTCTGACCCGTGACCACAGGCAGCTCATCTACAGAACTACAAAATGAGTAGACGATAAAGCAGGGGTCCTGAATTAAAATTTAATAAGGTTCGCTCAATAAAATCTTCTTCCAGCCGGGCTCCGAATTTTAAGTTTGGGTTGGGATTCAGATCTCTATATACTGTATGTAGCTATTGTAAGTTATAAAAGCAATTTAAAAGTTCCATAGCATTAAATAAATGTCAATTTATTGTCAATTTTCAGTAACTACTTTAAACAAGTGGACAGTTTGAACTTTGATTGCCTTGTATACATCCTTGTATTTTTATGAAATATAAACTTCTTTAATCAATCTCTAGTGACTATACATTTGCACGCTGCTGGACTATAAATGAATGTAAAAGGCCTCTGGTTGCTCGGTCATACTGGGCTCTCAGTTCGGGTATTTTACTCGCCCGTGGATATGTTTGCTTTGTAATTCTCTCAAAGTGGCGCTTCATGTTACTGCTTAGTATTATTGCCACAGTTTCAGAACTCGAGATAAACTGGTTTTAAACCTTCCGCAGGAATAATAAACACATATTGATCTTTCAATTTATATTTGAAGGTCCAGTTTTCATAGGTTACTTTTTTGTTTTTTTTGAGTAAGCCTTGCTGTGTCACGCTTTCGTTTCTGTTTTTTCCACACACTCGGTCTATACACGGTAAACTATCGGTAATTGGCTCTGCTGAATGATGCATATAGCCACACCCATCCCAAGAAAGAGAAAGTGGGGGAACTCTAGATTACTGGTGTATATTAATTATTCTCATTTATCAGAAAAGCATCACGGTCCGGATAGAACGGTCACTCAGTCCGCCATTGAGTGATGCCAAGTCTGGAGTGTTAAAAAGGTACTGACCGGCCTTGAGGTCGTCGTTCTCGTTGTAGGCGCCCTGCACGGTGCTCTGAGTCAGCCACACCGGTCTCTCTTTGGGCGCTTTGGCCTTATCCGCCTGGGAGGGCTGGCTGTCCTGCTCCTCCATGTTGATCACGACATTCTGTGTGTACAGATCTGCATAGGACGAGCCCTTCGTTCTCCAGACCTCCCGACCTGCTCCTGCTGGACCTCCGGATGGAGTCGCGCGCTCCCGACTGCAGGGCAAGACGGAGAAATGTGAGGTGAATATATCTGAATATTGCTATAATGATAAAAACCACACATTGTGAGAACCAGCGTCCAGCACAGTTCACCAACACCAGAGGTGGGTAGAAACATTTACTCTGTTACATTTACTTGAGTAACTTTTTGGAAAAAAATGTACTTCTATGAGTAGTTTTACTGCACCATACTTTTTACTTGAGTAGATTTGTGAAGCAAATGCAAATGCTACTCTTACTCCGCTACATTCGGCTACACTCGACTCGTTACTTTTCTAACCATTTATTCTAAAGATGCAGCCGATGCAAACCGAAGTTTACTCTAATTTTGCAAAACGCCCATAAATCCATGCTGCTACTAGCTTGCGGTTAGTGTACAATCTTGCCGTGAGTATAGAATGCTGTTTTTTATGTTTGTGTGATTATATGTTAACTTTAACTGTACATATAAATGTTACTTTACCAGTTTATGAACATAAGTATATTTCAGTACAGAATTAATCGCCAACACACATGTTGTACATTTTTATGCATCCCATTGGAAAAGAACAGCTTCATTAGGGCTAAAACGATTCCTCGAGTAACTCGAGTAATTCGATTACAAAAAATGATTGAGGCAAAATCTTCTGCCGCGAAGCTTCTTTTAATTCAGTTTAAAAGCTTGCGTTATGCATCCCAAAATAAATCTTTGCGCAATTATTTGTTTGGCGTGACAGCATGCTTCCGGATGCAAGCCGCCAGTAAACACAGATGAAAGAAAAAGCGCTTACGTCACCCACAAAGCGGAAGGAGACGCAAACAGTTAGCTGTGTATTGATTTGAGGGAGCGTTCTGTTGTGGACTGCAAAATGGAATAGAGCGATAAAATTATATTAAAATTTATTTTAATGTGTGCCTTAGTTTTTTGATACCAAAAGTCATTTGAAACACCTTTTTTTTTTAGTTATTGCATCTGAGAAAAGGTTTTAAAATAAGAATGTATGGCACTGTAATGCACTTAATTCATCTCAGGCAACTTTAATCTATTCCTTGTATTGTGAAGAATGACGATGTTTATTTTGGATAAAATGGTGTATGCATTTAAAAAATAAAAGTTAAATTTTATATAAAGAAAACCAATTAATCTTTGTTTCTCTTATATATTTTACCTGGCGGTTTAATTAAGCAAAAGTACATTTGATCCGATTACTCGATTAATGTTTTGGTAGAATACTCGATTACTAAAATATTCGATAGCTACAGCCCTAAGCTTCATACTGAGGTGTCTTCTCTATCTGCTAAAACAGACACACACTTCAGCATATACACACTAATATATAATTACTATAATTTCAAAAAAAAATAAATCAGACATTGCGATTGAAACGGTTACTCAGTTACTCAGTACTCGAGTAGTCTTTTTTACCGAATACTCCTTTACTCTTACTTGAGTAATATTTTGGATGACTACTTTTTAACTTATACTTGAGTAATATTATTCTGAAGTACAGCTACTCTTAGTTGAGTACATTTTTGGCTACTCTACCCACCTCTGACCAACACCTGAACCTGGTTGTTAAACAACAGATTACTGAAATCAGCTGTGCAAAAGAGTCACCAAAATGTGCTGGACCGTGGCCAACCAGGACTGGAATTAAAGAACCCTCCCATGAAGCATATGCCATGTCCTGACAGAATTAAAGTTTGTACTAAAAAACATTCAGCACAACTCCCCTGACTAAACAGAACTGCATTAAGATACTAAAAAGAACGCGATATGTGATCTTTAAATTAAAAACACATTAATGAGTAATCTGTTGACAACGATCTGGATTCGCTACATTCCAGTTCCCGCGCACCAACACATGACCCACACAGAAAGCCCTAAACGTGAACAAGGGGCAGAAGACCTGTGTTTCAGAGCAAGGATTTCTGTAGGCTCTGGCTCCAGCAGCTCATGCGACAGGTTGACATCTTCAGTCTCCCGTAGCAACACATAAATGGGCTCAATCTGCTCGTTGAAGCGGGCAACCAGCGTCCGCGCATCTTTCTTCGGCACAGCTGACTCGTCCTCCTCCACCTCGGTCTGGCAGAACGTACAGCGGAACGTCCCTGAGACAGTAATAGAGGGACACAGAGAGAGAAAAAGAGAACGCAAGTGTGACCTATGCTGATTTCAAAAGGATTTTAAAATTTTTACTTTAATAATTAAAATAATAATAATAATAATAATAATAATAATCATCAATCTCTAGTTCTGAATAATGTCCCAAAACATGTAATTCATCGAATCTCCACTAGTTGGCTCCAAAATGTGAGTCAATCCACATGTTAATTAAAAATGCCTAATTTCACAACAGAAACGAAGCCTGAGACAAAAAAAGAAGGGAAAAAAAAAAACAGACAACTGCACAGGAGGTTGAATTTCTATGCAACTCATCTATTAAAAATTACCTCGCGCCATAAAATTTTGCATAATTGGGGCGTGTCCGTTTTGCGCAACAGCTGCATTTCTTTATGCAGTCTATGAATAGTACTATAAAGAAGGAAATGCAGCCACATTACAAGTAAGAGTGTGAGCTGTAAACCTCATCCGCATACACTAAAAGCATGTCGCTGGTGGCGAGTTCGGCTGGTTGGCCATCTGCTGCTGAAGTTATTTCCAGACACATTGATAAGAGCATACACAGCAGTATTGTGTGCATGTGTGTGTCTGAAGCAGCACTGGACTGATATGAAAAGAGTCAGAGATAATGAGAGCTTAAACTTGTCATTGATCTCTGTTAAAATTTTATTATATAGTCAGAAAAATATTTATAAAAAAAAATTATTAAAAAAAAAGTTAAAATAATTCTCGAATTTCTCAAACAGCAATAGAACAAACCACTTCTAACTATAACAAGACATTAAAATAAGTCAATAAAAGGAGCTCCTACAGCAATGAGCTGGAGCGGATGTGCGGTACACTGCGGATTCTGTGGTTTGAATCCTGACAAATAAACACACATCGTTAGAGAATAGTGTATTTAGTTCCCTCCTTAAAATACGAAGTAGCCAGTTCACAAAAAAACTTAACACCTGCTATACGACATCCTGCGATTCTTTACTTTATTCTAACTCCATTTCTTCCACCATATACACTATACAGGCATAATTATGTGAACACCTGACCAGCACATCCCGTCACAAGATATTGTGTATGTATGTACCCTGTTTAACTTCGCTGGTACAAACCTGTTTTATCCTGACTCTACTGTGCACAAAGTGAGCTTGATGAAGATATGTTCTGCCATGTTAGGCAATGAAGAACTCTGCAATATACCCAGACCTTAACGAAACTAAACACAACACCAGTGCCTGATCTTACTAATGCTTATACAGCTGAATGAGTCCAAATCCCCACAGACACACTCCAAAATCTAGTGTCAGGTAGTGATGAACGATTCGTTCTTTTTGAACGAGTCTTTAACGTGACTCAGAAGGACGAGTAGTCTCGGAGAGTGATTCGTTCATGTTTTACTGGGCGCGTATGCACGAAGCATCGCAAAACCCCCGTAGGTTATGTACAGGAACCAGAAATGAGCGGTTTATCTCCTGAGTCTCCTACTCCGAGTCGCTTGTTCTTTTGTCACATGACTCCCATAAACGATATGCAGTGCAGTACACAGGAAAGAGAATTGAGCAGTTCTTTTTCTCCGAAGTCTTCTGGTCTGAATCATTCGTTCCTTTGTCACGTGACTTTTAGACGTTAATAGCGTAAAAGAACGAACGACTCGGACCAGAAGATACAAGAGGTGAGCTGCTTATTCTGTGTATTATAATATGTCCTTAGCTGCATTATAATATTTTTATTACTGGAAAAATAACCAAAATTTGTGCATGTAACCATGTTGGTGGTCTGTTTATTGAAAATGTAATATTTTATTTAATTTATTTCTGATCAAAGGAACAAAATGAACAAAATCACTAAAAAAACTAATTTTATTAATTTTAGTGAACGAGATTCAAAAAACTGAGTCACTAAAATGATCCAAAGTTCCCATCACTAGTGTAAAGCCGCCCCAGAAAAGTGGAGGTTCTTATAACAGCAAATGGAGAACTACATCTAGTTTGACAGTTTTTTTTTTCCCGGTCTTACCGAAACCATACAAGTGTGATGGTCAGGTATCCGCAAACAATTAGATTTGGTGGATCAGTGTGATCATATAGACTTGGTGTTAAATAGGCATTGTACTACTGATCGGAAGGTCTCAAGTTCAAACCCCAGCACCACTAAGCATAATGATGTGTAATGTAAGTCACTTTGGATAAGGACATCTGCTCAATGCCGTTAATGTAAATACAATCCAGTTGGTCCATTCCAAACTGGCGTTCCATGCAGTGTTTAATCCCCCTGTACGCTCCAGTACAGCAATCATGACCTCATAGCCTTAGACAAGCTACTGCGATCGATATTAAATGCTGTGTGACCTCTGCTGAAGCCTGCGCACATTTTGTATGGATACAGTGTAGAACGACGTGGTTTGTGTATAACGGACATTTAGATTCAACATGAACCATCACTGCGGTGGGAAGTGATGTCAAAAACTATCACACTCTCTCCACTGGCCGGTGACTGAGGCACATTTCAGAGTATGAATTTTCCAGAATGTAAAACCTGATCGAGTATAAAGCAGCGGTGACGCTGGACTTTCTCCATGCACAGAGTGGATAACCATTATCGGATTATAGTCGGAGAGAAAGGAGTCAATTAGTGAACGTCTGAGCTTAAAGCCTGCCTTAGAGCTCTGCTTTCCCCGACTCTGGTCGGTAGTTTGGGAATCACATGCTTCCTCCAAGGTATGCAACCATGTTGACCGCATTTAGGGGGTGCGGCGTAGCACCTGTTCTGCTTGCATGAGCTCGCAGGTGTCCTTAACTGACTGGTCTCTCGCTGTGACTGGTGAAGGAGCGCAAGCAGGTCACCCATTTCCCCATTTTTTTGCTCCCCAGGACTCGGCTGGCTATGACATTATGAGGATTCGAACTCTTAAAAAACCTTAGGAGCTCCACCTGTCCGTTTTATTTGTGTCTGACGTGACCGCTGATGACTTTGGGCTTCGCTTTTATTAGCTTATAATACCAGACGCTTCCTGCTTCGTCACTGCGCAAGCGGGCGACATATTTAGGAATTCATGCTACACAAAACCCTGAAGCTGCTGCGATTTCTGAGCTGCAGGGGAAATCGTCAGAGGGAATGATTCATTGCAATTTCCATTTTGAAAAGCCCTTTTGGCAAGCTGACAAGCACCGCAAAAGCACTCGTGAAAAACAATCACCTCCGCCTGGGCCTTTTATTATAGTGTACAACTTAGCCATCTGATGGATGGGACGGGGAAAGAAAACAACTTGATGAGCGAGGCAGAGAGGGGGAGATAAGTGAATACAAAACAAGGATTTGTGCCATGATGATTCCATCGCACCAAGTACCTCAGTGGAGGGAAGGTAGCATCAAGCAAAAGTTAAAAAGAAAACAAGGAAGCAAATAAACAAAACAATAAAAGTGAGCGTTATTAATCCAGCACTAGTATGACAGCCAGAATAGCTGGCAGGCAGAAAGAGAGGGTACGTTGGAATCTCACAGATGAAGGGGGACAATAAAACTGCCAATCAGTGGAAGGTGGAGTAGTCGAGGTGAAGCTATAAGTGCACACAAACAAACCGAGGAGCACACGGAACGGCTTTTTATTCAGCCAGAGAGGCAAATTGGCACAGCTACGCGCTCTACACCTGCACAGACGTGCCCTCCGGCACTTAGTTAGAACCTGGTTTCATTTGTAGCCTCCATAAATTGAAGATGAACAAAATAAAACCAGAACAGGGAAATAAACAAAAACTAAAAAAAAAAAAAAAAAAAAAAGCCAATTATGCATTCTAATATGAGAGAGAGAAATTAGTGGTAATTGCAGCGCAATCAGGGATATAAAACAGGTTTGCTCGAACTTCACGCATACACAAACACATGTACCCGCCACAAACACACACGCTCAATCTCTACACCATCTACTTCACCAAGAAGAACGAAGTCTGTTTGTGAGACATGCGCTCATGAAGAGTTTCGCATAGAATAAAGTGAGTGTTTCGCAGATATATCTCTGCTGTTTATCACATCTAAAGTACACAGCTCTGCCTCGTCAAAGCTTAGTGTGAAAGCAAGACACAGCTCTATGTATGCTCTTGTATAACAGGAAACAATAGGAGAATAAAAATGGTGTGCCTGATCCAAAAAAAAAAAAAAAAAAAAAATAGAAATGTGAAATTCTGGATAGCTAATCTAACATATAAAAATAAAAAAATTAAAAAATATATATATACTGGCTGAGCTTGCTAGTTAATTCCTTCCTTTTAAGAACATTCGAATATCTTGTAATAGTCACTCGCAATATTTTTACCATTTCTCTGATTGGCTTATTTAGGTTTTTTTTTTTTTTCCAAGCCTAATGATAGCCGCCTTCACTTACTTACTCTTTTGGATGGCATGTTGCAAATGAAACACTCAGAAAAACCTCCAGGACTTTAACCTGCTTAAATAGTCACGGAGTAATGAGGCAACAGTCCGCACATTACCATGCAACTGCTTGTCAGCCAGTTGTTCCATTATTTATGAGCCCCTAAAATGGAGTGTGTGCATGAAAATGGCTGTAATTCCTCAACAGTTAATGCCATGCTTTTGCCAAACTGCTTGAATTAAAGCTGAAAGTCTTGACATCTTGAGTGTTTTAAATTCAGTGTGCTGCCATACAGAGGGGAGAAAACAAAAACCCTTACCTTTGTTCCAAAATTTATGGGCCTGACTGTATGTGAATGCATTCATCGAAAGGGTTAAACTACTCATATAAATATGAAATATTTAGCGCCAACTCTATGCCCAACGTCTGAGATTTATACTTATCTTCACTACATCATCGCATCTCAGACTAACTCAGACTGAATCTTAGGAATATCCTTTCAACCACACACACACCTCTATTTTATCATGTTCAGTGTGAGAATAAACCGAAATGCGATGGAATAACAAGTATCGATCTTGCTCTGATTAGGACTCGTCAAACGGACCAATACATGTCAAAGTTTGTAAAAGATTTTGTTTTGTTTTTTTATCCTGCTATCGAACTCTAAACCATGATAAATGTGCCTCCTTCATTTGTCTTCACTACCATGACTAGAAAAGAGACCAGAGTGTATGATGTGTTTGATGGATGACTGGGGGGGAAAGAAAAAAAAAAAAGAAAAAAAAAGTGTGTGTGGGAGAATGACTAAGAATTAAAGTAAAAAAAAAAAAAAAAGGAAGCAAAGATTGGGTGAGATGTTTATGTAAGAACAACACCCTGCTCAATGACTCAATCAAATCACAGATTAACCTCGCCTTCTCGGTCTGACCAGGCGACGCAGAAATCAGCAGGCAATCATCTAATCAAATCAGCATTCCCACTCAACATTCCAGTCCATACACATCGGACCTCACGGAAAGAAAATAAATAAATAAATAAATAAATCACGGCCATAATAAAAAGACTGTTGTTTTAGATTCTGCAGAGATAGAACCGGCCACGGCCATCATCTTACACAATCTACGCATACAATCAGTTAAAGGTCATATCGAGAAATCAGCCGAGTGCTCACACTTATTTGTTCAAATAAAAATAACAGGACGGCATTGCAATCGAGCGTCACCCAAGCGCGGAGGCTGCGCTCCAGTCCACAGTGTACAGTGGGGCAAAAAAGTATTTAGTCAGCCACCAATTGTACAAGTTCTCCCACTTAAAAAGATGAGAGAGGCTTGGGATTTTCATCATAGGTATACCTCAACTATAAGAGACAAAATAAGAAAAAAAAATCCAGAAAATCACATCGTAGGATTTTTAAAGAATTTATTTGCAAATTATGGTGGTAAATAAGTATTTGGTCATCTACAAACAAGCAAGATTTTAAGTACTTGGTGTCAACGGTCCAGAGCAATGGAGAGTGTGGAAAGGAGGTGAAGAGGCGGGTACAGGCAGGTTGGAATGGGTGAAGAAAAGTGTCAGGTGTGTTGTGCGATAAAAGAGTATCAGCGAGAATGAAAGGAAAGGTGTGCAGGACAGTGGTGAGACCAGCGATGCTCTACGGCTTAGAGACAGTGGCACTGAAGAAAAGACAGAAGTGAAAATGGGAACTGGTTTGGGAAAAAAAAAAAAAAACTGTTCTGGGATTTTTGCTCACAGTTCTTGTGATCACTTTGACTCCACAGGGTGAGATCTTGCATGGAGCCCCTGATCGAGGGAGATTATCAGTGGTCTTGTACAGTATGTCTTCTATTTTCTAATAATTGCTCCCGCAGTTGATTTCTTCACACCAAGCCGCTTACCTATTGCAGATTCAGTCTTCCCAGCCTGGTGCAGGTCTACAATTTTGTTTCTAGTGTCCTTTGACAGCTCT
>JAOTRS010000047.1:10126580-10145024 GCA_028565755.1 Dinotopterus cunningtoni
ACATACAAACATACAAACACACACACACATACAAACACACACACACACACACACACACACACACACACACACATACACACTCTCATGCATATGCATATATATATATATATATATATATGCAGTCATGGCACGACATCCACTAACACCTTCCACGATGCTGACGCAAATCAGAAAAGCAATGACTGTGATGACCGTAATGTAAAGCAACAAGAGTTCTCTAGACTTTAATGAAAGGGTAGAGAAGCTGTTTGCGCATTGCATCGTTAAACCTCGGAATGTGAAACGGCATGTACACATGTGCTGGAGACATGGCCAGTGGTGAGGACACTCTTTACCCACCCGTCTCCTTGCCCATCCCACTGTGTATCCTAGCAACAGCTCGCCTCTCCTGCCTGTTGTTTGCCTTTTCCTTCTCTTCATCATCATCACTTGCTCCTTTTACCCTTTTTTTCCCTTCTTTCTATAAATATCCTCTCTCTTCCTTCTCCATTTTGCTGACATGGCCAGCGGTGTGTAGATTTAGATATTCTACATCCGATTATATGGACATGGACGACGGCCTCAAGCAAAAGTAATCCCTGCAATTCAAAGACTTTATCCCAAGTGGCAGAAGTAGAAGTGCGCGTCCACGCTGCGATGATGATGATAGGATAGATTACGTCTTGTATCCTAGTATTATAGGAGCATCCTACAGTATCGAAACACAACACTGTTCACTTTTCTTATTTTCACACGGGGTTTGATTGCTTAGATGAACTAGAGGTGGTCTCAAATTTCAGGGTGAACTCATTATACATCATTTGACATGGTAGCAGGGTAGACCTGAAGCGCTCGACACTTACTCTCACTCTCAGCATGATGTTCTGAGAGATGGAGAGAACGAGACGCTCAACCTGCGCAGCTCCGTTTCATAAACACCGCAACTCCAATCGAAAATCAGCGCACGTTTTACCCATGGTAAAGCAGTTCTGTATGTGTGTGTGTGTGTGTGTGTGTTGCTTCGATAGCACATGGATAAATCAGCGGACACAAACTTCAAAGTACGAGTGCTGACAGGAGAGGAGGCAAAGCTGACGGTATTCTTCATATGACAAAAAAGACAAGATGAAAAAGGAGCTCCGCTGAACATGCACTTGCACGTATTCTCCCAAAGAACTTGGTGTACGTCTTACGAGGGGATTTTGCTCCCTTTGGGGACGCATGCTGGCTCTGGGATTTCTGAACGCCGCAGCAAGGCCAGGTCGGATTTTTTTTTTTTTTTTCAGCAATTAATGTCTGCACTCCAGGAAACTCTATTTTAATACCGTTTGAAGTTTATTTTTATGGATTCGGCAATAACGGTCACGCTGTTAAGACTTGAGAGAATTTGACAGCGTTGAATTTTTAACTGTTTTTAAAGCACGCATAGCTAAAAAAAAACGGGATAGAATTTGATGCCTGTCGTGGTGCTGTTAAAAAGCACAGAAATGAGACACCGTGCCAGAAGTGGTGTACATCAGAAAACTCCGTTCTGCTTTTCATCAATCGAGAGAAAACAATTACGAGAGAAATCAAACTACTGCTTCATGCTGTGACAGAAGCAACAGGGTGACACTCCAATCAGACTAATCAGACTTGAATGAATAACATGGTGTAAGAACCATTTCAGTTCGCAGTCATGACTTTCTCGCTCAAAAACACTTTTTTTTTTTTTTTTTTACAATTTGAGATCAAAGACAGGTGAGAAATAGTCTCATTAGTCTTAATCCCATGTCCTTTCTGTAGACAGATATCCCATATCCCATACCTGAATGTAATACATAGTTTCACAACTCTGTGCTGCCATCTGGTGTCCGCAGCTCACCTCACACAGGGCGCACAGTTAGATCTTCAGTGCACATTAAAAAGAAGTAATTAAAAATGTATTTTAGAGTCATTGTGGTGATGAACATGGGAATCCTCAAACAATTCAAAACTATTCACACCCCTGCTGGGAGCCATGCGTCCCGTTTGCTAGGAGCAAATTATTTGTTTAGGATCTTATAGCAAATCAAGATATTTCGAAAATCGTGATACTTTTTATAGAATGGCGGTGCAAATCGAATCGGCACCTGGTTATCGTGATATGATATCAGGTGGTTCCTGGTGATTCCCGGTCCAATCTGGCACCAACAACCACGAGATTGTGCCATCAAAGCTAAAATCAAATCGAAGCTGAATGCTCGTTTCAAAATGTGATTTCGCATGAAACAGTAAGTACTGTAGACGATACCGCAAAGTGCTTAGAAATCTGTCCCTGTTCGCTTTCGTCTCCCTCTCTTTTCAACTCTGTGTCAACCATGTTTCTTTCACAAATAATACTAGGGTGAGTCAAAGATTTTCCACACTCTGGCTGTAGGATTTCTTTTAAAGAACTTTTGGAAAAGACACATACATTATTTTTCTACATATTTTTATATCTCCTTGCTTTTCGGTGCTCTTTATCAACCCGTCTACACTTTGTCCATCTGTCTTATTCCCTTATTAAAAAAATGTTTTAGGCTGAGCTACGCGCCACGAATGCAGCACGGTCTTTACTTCTTCATCAGAAGTCGTCCTCGTAGGACTGCTTTAGGAGACCGAACAGGTGAAGCCAGATGGAGAGAGATCAGGACTACAGGGAGGACGCTCTAATACATAAAAACGCTTACATTTTGGCAAAGTGCCGTCAGTGTGGGCAGAAGTGTGCAGACTGGCATATCCAAGGGAGTCAAGATCACGATGTACTTGGATAGCACTGCTGATTGTTAAATCTTTTTCCTGATAATGTTCCAATACTGGCTCTTGAGAATCCCAGAAAATTGTAAGCATTGATGAATTTTTCAGCTGATGGCTGACTTAACATTTTTTTTAGTCAGCGATTGAGGATGTTTCCATTTCATACTCTGCTGTTTTCTCTCAGGCTCGTAGTAATGAACCCATGTCTCATCCTGAGTAATGATTCTCTTTAAGAAACTTTCTCCTTCCTTAAGTGTATTTTGTTTGCAGATATCCAAACTCTTCTGTTTATGCTTTTCTGCAAGTTGTTTCAGCACCAGGTACACCCTCAGATCAATGCACGCTGCTCTTCATTTGTGCAAATCCGCACGGCCAAAAGAAATTTTAATATAACTTTAGTGCAGATAATTACTGCCTGTAATTATCTGCTTACCCCCTGTATACAGTATGTAAACCTTTTTTTTTTTTTAGTTTATTATGTTTATTTTGGGGTGATTTTATTTTATATGTTGTAGAAACTGTATAAAAACTGAATAAAGCTTTAAAGCCTTCTAGGGATGCATTACACATTAATCTGTGTTCATCATCAATTTATGAGCTGCTATTAGGGAAAGAGCACAAACACTGCCATGACTAATTCATTATCTAGCTGTTACAGTAAGCTCACCCATTTTACTTTTTGCTTTAAGAGAGCATGATGTGCTGTTTGCACCTTAATAAACTTTGTTTATATTTTATAACATCTGTTTTTTGTTTTGTTTTTTGCTCAGTACATCAGTAATTCAGTATGCAGAGGTCATCTCTGAACTTTCATGAAGAAATTTATATATCTGTAATATAATGTCAAGTTAAAGGGCGTCTTCACATTAGGGGATTGTTTCCAGGAAGAAAAGTCTGGCTCATTTTGATCAGTGAGAAGACAATCATTCCGCACTTGGGAACCGTGCCTGAGTCTGATGAAAAAGGTGCTCCTGAGAACAATACGGCGAACTTGGAAATGACTCAGATAGGAAAACGTGAAGCTTAACTTTCTCATTCACATCATCTTTTGTGTTTAATGGCGACTCACAAACCAAGTAGGTGTATAACGTCACCTGCTGTATCGGAGACTGCGAATACGCAAGTGTACCCGAGAACGGGGAAACAACAATGTGGCGCTGGAGGAATGGGGAGGGCAGAGCAATCGTTCCTGGGCACGACACAAATCAATCATGCCTAATGTGAAAACGGCTTAAATTGCTTATTTTTATTACATTTACAGCATTTGCAGATGTCCTTTTCCAGAGCCACGTCCAGAAGAGCACACTATTAAAATCGCTGCCTCACTGGGTTTATAGACTGGGTCAGGAACATTTTGTGCAACCGTGGTGTTTTTTTATATTATTTACTAGATATTAATTAAAGAATATAAAAATATACTTACACGCAAGTCACCATTTACAGGCAACTTTTATAAAAGTTTGATAATGACTATTGTTAAAAATATATAAATAAATAAAATAAAAAAATGGTATTAAAATAACTGCATGTGAGAATCATGATCAGAATTCCAAACCACAAACACAGCGAATGTTACTTAACACAAATTATAGATAAAGCAAATTTATTTGAGGGTAATTCATTTCTTTGAACCTCATGTGCTGTATTTTGGTAACTTAAAAGTCGACATTTGCTGTGCGTCTGCATTTTATTTTCAGAAAACCAGGCAGGAAAAAATTAATCAAAAGGTCTTTTTTAATAAATTTCTTATTAAATTACCTACTATTGCACAAGCCTGGTAACACTGCTACCAATGACAGTGTAGAGAGAATCTCTAACCCGTTCCTGTCTGATCTGAAAAAGTATCAATTGTCAGGCAAACTGCTGAAAGAGTTCATTCTGACTATGACAGAAAAGTGTCAGAACAAATAGCACATCACAGCTTGCCTCATATGAGGTCAGAGTGCCTTACTTAATGTCAAGTGTGATCCATGAAAGCCCTACTTCACAACTTAATGGATCTACTGCTAATCCCGTGTGGTTGGAGCAATTAACCTTAATTAACCCTAATCGGCTAATCTCCTGTTTTAAGTTCAAAACACCAGGTTTAAGGTTAAATGACTAGTTTAATCCGTGTAACTAATCCTACCTTACTCAGCACCCTCTCTCACCTGTCATTGGGTCAAACAGCTGGTTGGCCTCCAGGTCGGTGAACGTGCTGCAGCAGTTGGGACAGTGGAACGACGCCCTGTTGGTGGAGTCGCGCTCGTCCGTCTCGATGCGTCTCCGCATGTGGTCCAGCTTGTACTTAACCACGTTGACCAGCAGCCTGTAATTGATGAAGTAGTAATTGTGGCGCGTGGTCTTGCCATCCGGCGCCGTCTCGACGCGCATGCGGCACTTGACGAACTTGTCGCCTTTCAGAGTGTTGAGCACGGAGCGCAGCTGCTTGCGGTCGAACTTGAGCAGCTCCAGCATGTCCTCCTCGCGCACGCAGGCGTTGCGGATCAGCACGTCCAGAGCCAGAGCGTGCTCGATGCCGTAGAAACCGCGCACCACCTGCTTGGCCAGACGCTTGAGCGCCGCCGGGACTTCCGTCAGCACCTCCGGCTCGGCCATCTCACACACAGCTGAAGGCTGCAAGAAGAGGAAATGATGATCTTTCCCATGTACATCTTTACATTTAATATGTTTACTATTTCATTATTTGAGAAAAAGGAAAGGAGAGAAAAGAGAGCGAAAGAGAAGAAGAGAAAATGGAAGGAAGAGTGAAAAAGTGAGAAGGGGAAGGGGTTAGAGAGAGGGGCAGAGAAATGAGAGAGAAGAAAAAAGATGACAAGGAAAAGAGAAGACAAGGGGGAAAGGGTTAGGGGGAGAGAGAGACACGGGGAATGAAAAAAGAAAAAGGAAGAGAGATGGAAGGCAAGAGACAGTAAAAGATGGGGACAAACACTATACTCTTACTCACTCCCGCTCTTGTACCCACTTCACCACTCACTCTCTTATCCAGTCTCACTCTCTTACCAACACCCACTCCCTTAACCAGTCTCTCACCCGCTCCTTTACCCACGCCCTTAACCAGTCTCTCACCCGCTCCTTCACCCACTCCCTTAACCAGTCCCTCACCCGCTCCTTTACCCACTCTCTCACCCACTCTCTTACCCACTCACACACTCACTTACCCGCTCTCACTTACTCACTCTTACCCGCTCTTACCCACTCTCACTCTCTCTTACCCGCTCCTTTACCCACTCTCTTACTCACTCCCTTAACTAGTCTCTCACCCACTCTCTTACCCACACTCACTCTCTTACCCACACACTCTTACCTGCTCTTACTCACTCACTCTTACCCGCTCTCACTCGCTCCTTTACCCACTCTCTCACTCACTTCCTTAACTAGTTTCTCACCCACTCTCACCCACTCTTACACACACTCATCCTCACTCTCTCTTACCCACTCTCACTCTCTCTTACCCACTCTCACTCTCTCTTACCCACTCTCACTCTCTCTTACCCACTCTCACACTCACTCTCACACTCACTCTCTCTCACTCACTCTCACACTCTCACTCTCACACTCACTCTCACACTCACTCTCACACTCACCCACTCTCACTCTCATGTGTAGAGAGAGCTGAAGGCAGAGTTACCTTCGAGCGGTTAACTGTCTACACAACACAACTTCCTTCGAGTCACAAGTTTACAGCGTAAAACTTCCTGGACCAGAAGTAAACCTTCTCACCGGAGAGCAGCTTCAGCGCTTTAACTCTAAACAAACGAACCGAGCTGGAGCGGAGTTAAAGCAGAAGCGTCACAGTGTGAAACAGGCTAAAGTTCACTTCAGGCTAAATCAGCCTGCTAGCATGGAGCCTCCGGAAATGACGCGCCGGAAGTTGATTTACAGACAAAGAAGAGTCAAGAATTTCAGATTAAATTTAATTAATTATTTTTATTGAAATACTATTGTTTACTATAAAAAAATATAAATTAACACACTTAATACGGTTTCCTTTTCATTTACGTTATCTCCCCGCCCATATATTGTCAAACTCCGCCCCTTGTACTTAATCTCGCGATATAATTGGCGGACTTTGCGTCAGGAGGCACTGCACCAGCCAATCCTGGGGCGGGAGGCGGGTGTTTGGAAGGCGGATGGCCATGCGTTAACCCACGCGTGATGAAGATGTTCCGGCAGTGTGTGTGAGATCAATAACACCGTGGATCATCGGGGCTCTGGTGTAACGTCACTGCGTGTCTGCACGGTATGAGCAGGATCAACAGCAAGAAGAAGAAGCAGGGGGAGGATGCAGCGGTGAGAATGTCCACCACGTGACTGTCTCTTAAATACAGATGTGTCTGATACATGTAACATCTGGGCCTGACACCTTCTTATACACATGGAGGTGTTAGGAGTTCTAAGAAGAGCTTAGTTCTCGCTGATCAGATTGTGATTTAAACAGAAAACAGTGGCACAAATGATCTCATTAAGATGTTTGACAATATATATTTATCACCTTAAAAAGTGTTTAAAAAATAAACGAACAAATAAGTATTTAAAAGGCGGCACAGTGGCTTCTTGGTTAACACTGTTGCCTAGGATTCCTGTCTGATGGTCTATGTGCGTGGTTTGGTCTCCATGGGCTTGGTGTGTTTCCTCCGGGTTGTCCGGTTTCCTCCAACAGTCCGAAGACATGTAGAGTTGGCTAATTGGCGTTCCCAGAATTGCTTGTTGTGTGTGTGTGTGTGTGTGTGTGTGTGCCCTGTGATAAATTGGCACCTTGTGGCCAAAGTTTCCTGGCATGGGCTCCAGGTTCCGGCAGTCCTCTACAGGATAATCTCATTTAGAAAGTTTCTTTATTTCAGCTGCTCCCGTCAAAGGGTCCCCGCAGTGGACCATCCGATCCACAGGATTTACGCCAGGCGCCCTTCCTGACACAACCATTCCATTTTTCTAACGGGGCTTGTGGCTGGGTAGTATGGAGTGTGGCAACCCACCGACAGTGGTGCTCGAACCTGGATCCTCAGATCCCCAAATGAACAACCTAGAGCTTTAGCTGCTTGAGACACCACTCCACATAATCTCATATAGAATATGAGATGAATTACTGACAAACTACATACATTTCTGACTGTGACTGTGACCTGTAATAAATTGCTTTTTTTTTTTTTGCGATTAAATTATTGCACAGGTCCATATTGCGATTTCAGTTCTTATGGGATTAATTGTGCAGCCAGTGCCCTCATGTCTCCAGGGTCAAGGTTCGGTTCCTGACTCGAGTCAGGAATGTGCATGGTTTGTTCTCCTTGTGCTTGGCGGGTTTCCTACGGGTACTCCGGTTACATCCCACAGTCGAAAAACATGCATGGTAGGCTAATTGCTGTTTACAAATTGCCTGAAGAGTGTTTCCTGGGATAGGCTCCAGGCTTCCTGAGACACTGAGACAGTATAAGCGGTATAGAGAATGGGTGAGAGAGTGAGAGTGACTGTGCAACACTAGGTCAGATCATCTGAGTCTGAATAATTTGTCCTGGGATGGGAGTAGAAACGGCCTCCTAGTGATGCACAGGTGTACCTCATTGGACAGTTTCTTTCTAACCATGAGTGGTGGTGACACAATGTGCCTCTTCTTTCTTTCCTGTCAGGTTCAGGGCACTAATGACAGCAGTGTGGTCAGTAAGGCGTCAGCGGCGGCTCAAGGCTACTTCCACGATGACTTCCTCAGACATTTTGTGCTCAAGGTGTCACGAAGAGCTCCTCTCATCAACAGGTAGAACCGGTGGATGTTAAGTGTCGCACTGAATCGACTTTGAATTGAGAATAAACATCTGCATGTGGCCATGTTTTCTCCACAGGGGCTATTACATTCGCTGGAAAGCAGTCGATCACTGCGTGAAACAGTTTCTGTGTGCTACGGACGCCTGTGATAGGAGACAGGTTGGACTGAATCCTCACGACATACAGATTTCCATTGCGCAATACGTGAACACCTGGGAAGATCATTCTGTCATCTGTCGCTCTGTCTGGCTGTAGATCCTGTCTTTGGGTGCGGGCTTCGATTCGCTGTACTTCCGTCTTCACGCAGAGGGGGCGCTGGCGCGGGTTGGCGTATTCGAGGTCGACTTCCCTGATGTTGCAAGGCGCAAGGCGGCCCTCATCGGCAGCAATCAAAGCCTGAAGGACGCTCTTCCCGATCGCGAAATCTTAGCTGGTACGAACTGTGATTCTAATGTGTGAATGATAATTATTAAAACTAAGTTTTGTATTTTCAAATCAACGATGGTGAGTCAAAAATTATCCGCACTCTGGCTGTATAATCTAATTTAATGACCTTTTAGAAAAGACAGATACATTATTTTTCGACACAATCTCCTTGCTTTTTAATACACTTTGTCCTTCTGTCAACAAGCTTCTGTTTTCCGCATTCAAAAATGTTTTAGGCTGAACTGCGTGCCACAAATGCACCACTGCCTTCACTTCTTCATCAGAAGTGAATCTTCATCCTTGTAGGCCTGCTACCAGTGGACCGAACAGATTACTGTCTGACAGAGCAAGATCAGAACTATAGGGAGGATGCTTTAACTCCTCAAAATGAAGTTTGTGTTAACACTGTGTGCAGATGTTGTGTCATGCAAGATAACAGCGCATGGTGGACAACACTTCAACTCAAGCACTGTTGATTGTTGAACCTTTTTCCTTATAATGTTCCAATACTGGTCCTTGAGAAACCCAGAAAACTAAAAGCATCAATTTTCCATCTGATGGCTGACTTTTGTACTTTTTCTTGGTCGGCGATTGAGGATGTTTCCGTTCCATACTCTGATGTTTACTCTCAGTCTCGTAGTGATGAATCCGTGTCTCGTCACCAGTAATGGTTCTCTTTTAAAACTTAATATTCCTTAGAGTATCAAATTTTTCCAAATTTTGTTTGCAGATATCCCAACACTTCTGTTTATGCTCTTCCACGAGTCGTGTCGGCAGCAGGTACACCCTTAGACCAGAAAAAAACCCAAATCACTGCACGCTGCCTTTCTTTTGTGCAAACACAAGTAGAGCATCCATTTTTGCCTGCACTGCAGGTACAAAAGAACTGATGTAACAAGTTCACACCTGCACAGCAGTGACTGGAGAGACCATAACCTTGAACAGAAAGCGCTGATAAGACAGTGTGGCTAAAAGAAGTTTTAATATAACCGGAGTGCGGATAATTTTTGACTCACCCTCGTGAGAAAGAACATGAAACGCCTCTGTTTTATAGCGAAAATAGACTAGAAAATACACAGCTACATCAATAAGAAACAATCTTCCTTGACGTAACCGGTATCGTCTTCATGCTTCAGGCCCTGTGTACGTGAACAGTGCTCACTACAAGCTGCTTGGCGTGGACGTGAGGAACGAGAGCGAGGTGCAGGAGGTTCTGAGTGCAGCTGGACTGCGGTACAACTCTCCTACACTAATTCTCTCAGAGGTGGTGCTCACTTATATGGAAACACACTGGTAAGTGTAAGGCCGCTGGGATCTGCATGTCTGCACACTTAATGGTGGTGGTGATTCCTAAGCCCGCATTCGTGCCCCAGGTCAGACGCCGTGATCGGCTGGGCGGCGAGGATCCTCCCCGAGGCTCTGTTTGTGATGTACGAACAGATCCGCCCAGACGATCCCTTTGGTATGGTTATGCAGAACCACTTCCTGAAGCTCAACTCCAAAATCCATGCTCTCTGCCAGTACCGGGATACGACAGCACAGACCGAGAGACTGTTCCGAAAGGTTGGTTTACACATTAAGCTCAGGGAAGTTATAGAGTTATATCCGAGCCTCTGATACTCTGTGTGAGTGTGTGATATTGGAATTGGAATAAAAGTGGGCTTATGACAAATAATAACTGTTGAAAAGGCTGAAAAAGTTTGTTCCTGCAAAATGTCACAGTAGCATTAACACTCAACCAAGCGTATCAAACTCTCGGTGTGGAAAGTAGTGATGGGAAGTTTGGATCATTTTAGTGACTCGGTTCTTTGAATCTCGCTCATCAAAATGAATGCATCTTTTTTTTTTTTAGTCATTTTGTTTATTTCGTTCTTTTAATCAGAAATTAAATTAAATACAATGTTACATTTTTAATAAACACCCCCCCCCCCCCAACATGTCTACATACACACTTTTTGGCTATAGTTCCAGTAATGAAAATATTACAATGCAGCTAAGGACAGATTATAATAAACAGAATGAGCAGCTCACCTCTCATATCTTCTAGTCCGAGTCGTTCGTTCATTCGTTCTTTCGTCACGTGACTCTCATAGACGCTATGCAGTGCGTTACACAGGAAACAGAATTGAGCGGTTCTTCTCATGACTCTTCTAATCCGAGTCGTTCGTTCTTTTGAATCTATTGCACTACAATATCGTCTATGGGAGTCATGTGACAAAAAACTAATGATTCGGACCAGAAGACTCATGAGAAGAACCGCACAATTCTGTTTCCTGTGTACTGCACTGCATAGCGTCTATGAGAGTCACGTGACGAAAGAACGAACGATTCGGACCGAAAAGACAAAGGTAACTACTCGTTTCTGTTTCCTGTACATAATCTATGGAGGATTTGTTCGCCCAGTAGAAAATGAACGAAACACTCTCCGAGACTACTCGTTCTTCTGATTCACGGTAAAGACTCATTTAAAAAGAACGAATCGTTCATGAACGATCCATCACTAGTGGAAAGACCTTTTAATACAAAGGCTTTCGGTTTCTCACATGAATTATACATTTTGTAATGTATCGTATAGTCTAGTTACATTTATTACAGTCTATTATTATTATTATTATTATACGCTTCCTGGCCAAAAAATTAATTCATTAATTCAATCATATTTAGCTTTGGTGATCTAAACTTTGGCCAGTTCATGTGTGAAAATGATTCCTCATGCTCTTAGAACCACTTTTTCATGGAATATTTCCATGCCATCAGGGAAGAAAAACTCCATGCATGTGATGACCTGCTCATTCAGTATATTCAGGTCGTCAGCTGACTTTGTTTTATTGCCACATAACATTGCTGAGTCAACACCTACTGAAGCAACCCCAGGTCATGTTGTACAGTGCATGATGGGTGCATCACTTCGTTTGCTTCCCCTCTTGATGCACACATCGCTCTGGAGTGAGGTCAATCTGGACTTCTCAGACCATATGACCTTTTTCCATTGCTCCAAAGTCTAATCTTTAAAGCAAATTGAAGTGTTTTTTTCTCTGATTAGTCTTACCAACAAGTGGTTTTCCTATAGACACACAGTCCCAATCCTGTAAGTTCTCATCATTAGTAAACATAGCAATGTTTTTTTTTTTGTTTTGTTTTACCATGCAACTTCACCAACTGTTTAAATGATTTCCATTTATGATTTCTTTCTAACCACATTTTTTCCACAAAGTTGACGCTTCAGCACTATCCTTCCCGCTTCTTAACCCAGTTCCAGTCATTTCAAATCTCCTTGGTTGTTTTCTGCCCAATAATTTGACGCTTCTGGAATGGAGACTTTGTTTTTGGCCAGGACGGTATACTGTATGGTAAACGTTTTATATTGATCAGCACTTTTACTCTTCTTTTTTTCCCATCAGGGCTGGGAGAAATGCACCTGCTTGGATATGAACCAGTTCTACTTCGGTCTTCTGACAGACGACGAGAGAGAGAGGGTGGAGAAGTTGGAGCCGTTCGATGAATTTGAGGTGAGGTGCTCTGTGTTTCAAGATCAGCCCTTTCCTCTTTGTGAAATTACTCTAAGGACAAGTCACACATCCTCTCTGTTTTTTTGCTATAAGGAATGGCATCAAAAGTGCTCTCATTACTTCATCCTCACCGCTTCTAAAGGCTCTCTGACCAGTCAAGCAGTCCTCACACTCCCCACAGGTAAGATCTGGAAATATACTGAGAAAGAAGCAACTAACCTGGAGAGCACTGAGTAGTGTTCATTTTGTCAGGTATTTCAGTCTTAGTCTTAGTCCCTTAAGTCCTTAAAAGTCTGGGTGTTGTAGTCAGAGGAAACCTTAAATATTTTAGTATAGTTTTAGTCAATGAAAACGTAACTACGTTATTTCGGCAATAATAAAGATTATAATTTGGTAACCCTATATTTAATCTAGTCTAGCCAAAACCAATTTTTTAAGTTTTTCACAAAAGAATTATCTTCACATTTAAAATGTATCTTTTCATCTGATGTTCTCAGCTTATTTCAGCAATTATGTTTCTTTTTAACAATCACTGCTGCATGTCCAATACTCAGTACTTTGAACAATGGAAATATAGGAACATAATAAAACGGAAAATATTGTATGCACCAACTTAAAAGTACCCGTTTAAACTTTAATATTGATGCTAATACTGATGCACAGTAAAATGAGACGATTGGGTTCCAAACTTTGATTATTAATTTATTTTTACTCATTTAACAATTCAAATAGAACGTTAAAAAATAAAGAAAAAATTATATGAATTTACACAGATGGACTGTTGTAAGGATAGCTCCTCCGGGTCACAATCATTCGCTAGCCTTAATTAGCTTAATGGGTTTGGCAACAGTTTAGCTATAAAATTAAATACACATTATACAAAATTGACATATAACAAAACATAATTACCAAAAGAGGCTGTAAAACTACCTTGAGATTTTTATGGTATGCCTTGATGTGTCTCTTCAGGTTTGTGGTATTTTTTCCAGCAATTATGTTTCCAACACTGTTTTCCCTCCGATATTACTATACATTTGCGGTTCAATATAAAAATAATGGGCCCAAATATCGTCTCTTCTCTTTCGCCCGAATAATACTGCCATCACGGCGAAGAGTTAAAGATGATTGAGCTTGTAACATCCCGTCACTGCGTGGGAAATACTGGGAAATCCCATGACCCGGGAATACTGCATCTCATGCCATAATGATGAACACTGTATTGTAGCAGATTATGTCAAAATTAAATGAAAATTTAAAGACAGATGTTTTTTTATTAGTTTTTATTTTTTTAAACCACATTTCAGTCAATAATATTGCATGCTGATTTTGTCACTGTTCATTGATATCCGTGACGCCTCGTCATCGTCTCGTCTTAGTCAGAGAAAAAAAAGGTTGCAGACGAATATTTTTTTTGACGAAATTAACACTAGCACTGAGTAATAGCTTGGGGCTTCTCAAATAGTAATGAAAACAATTAACTTAATTTGTGACCATGTAAGGTTCGTAATTAGTAACATTATTAACACAATATTAACATGACTTCATTTTCCATTTATGACCAGTACATCTGTAAAAACACTCAGACCAGCCATTCTGGCACCAACAATCATGCCACGTCAAAATAACCGACATCTTATTTTGATAATTGATCAGATACCTGAAGGTGCTGACCCGTACCTACATTCAATTAAACTGAATGAAATTTTATTTGTATAGCGCTTTTACCAATTGTCATTATTGCAAAGCAACTTTACACAATCAACAGAAAATTATGGAAGTTTGTATGAAATGTGAATGTACTGTATATGAATCTGGCACTGCTGCCACAAAATGGGTTGATTAATTATTAGATATTTGCCTGAATAACTAGGTGTTCCTAATAAATTGCTTTATATCGGTCACTTTTTTCTACTTCAGAAAGTTAGTTGTTAGTGGATAGAGCGAGCACATGTTGTCTGATCTGTGTTCTCTCACACGTATTCCTCTCAGAGTCCCCTGTTCCTTTGATCAAGCCTGGTCCAGAGGGTTTGCCTTTGGCGGTGCAGCTCATGCCCGAAGCTCTGTGTGTAGAGGCGGTGGGAATGGCCTCTTCCCTGCTTGAGCCTGGGGTCGTGCTCCTCACCGGCGGCTGTGGGAGACAAGGCCGGAACACTGCAGCAACACTTTTGATCAGAGAGAACACTGCCTGGAGATATGCTACTGTGGAGCCAGATGGAGAGAAATGTGTGTGTCTGATCTTTGTTCTGCTGATTTCTTTGTAGTTTCATGTTGCATCTCTTTGATTTTCATACTCTTAATTAAATTTCCTTTTTTTTTAACCCAGGCATGCGGATGTATCACTCCATGACCTCTGTCCCTGGTTGGGGTGCGGTAATTCTAGGTGGCAGAACTTCTCCTCTCAACCCCATTGAAGATATTCTAAGAGTCACCTACCTGACCAACCAGTTGAACTCTAAAAACATGCCAGTATCTATGCACAAAATGGTTTGTAGTGGAACAGCACCAAAGTCAAGATGGCGGCACACAGCTACCTTGCTGAGTCATGGTGGTAAGAAAGTTTCTGAACCCATACTGGATTTTACACCACCTATTAACTGGCACTCATCGTAATATCTTCTTCATTCAGATAGGAACTACTTATTTGTTTTCGGTGGCCGTACAGAAAGGGAACTGGTTTTAGGTGATGCACACTTCCTGTGTTTGGAGGACCAGCACTGGACAGAAGTATGTCTTAACCCTATCATCTTTCCATTTTAAAAGAATACCAGTTATATGTTTACCTGTACTTTAAAAGGATGGGTTCTTCAAGAATCAGAAGAACCCATCCTTAATTATCTGTTTCTCCAAAGGTCCCACTTGAAGGCTGCATCGCTGAACCGCGGCACTCGCACTCTGCTTGTGCCTATAGACAAGGTCTGGTGATCTTTGGAGGCCTGGGCCAAGGGGGTGTCCCTTTAGGAGATGTCGTCCAGCTGAAACCCACGTCCACAGGGTTCTGCTGGGAGGAGTTGCATGTCTGTCCAGCCTTAGTACCAAGGTATCACTATTTCTTTCTTTAGTTAAATAGTTTATTAGACTGAATGATACAACTGTTTAATAAATAGTTTGTCTATGGTTAACTGTAAACCTCAGGTATTCCCATTGCGCTCGTGTGATTGGTGAGAATCTGGTGGTAGTTGGCGGGGTCTGGCTCCAGGCAGATGGTGTCCCAGGAGTTGCTGTAATAAACCTGACCACCAGGGTCAGTGTTGAAGTCCGCTTAGACACAGTGAGTAGCTTGTGCCTGGATTCCAGGCTCTGATTTTCTGCAGTCTGATTTTTTTGTTGTTGTTGTCTAGACAATACAAGTTACATTACGTATGACTTCATTTCTACAACTTCAATATAATCGCTTATTTTTCTCTCCGCAGTCATCTGTCCCTTGGCCCCTTATGCTTCATTCTTTCTGCTCAGAGCTGCTGGACCATGATGGAGCTGAGATAATGCTCATTGGTGGTGGAGGGAACTGCTTCTCTTTTGGCACCCACCTCAATTCCCACCCTGTTATTCTAGATCTGAGACCTGTGCTTCAAAACATGGCATGAAACTAAAGCTAGCGATGGGGACCAGAATCATGTTTAGTAATTAAAACTTTGTAAAATAATCAGACAGACTCTTCCAAGCAATCAACAACCAAACTTTATTTCATCCAGGACCTCGGTTAAAATCATAACCAAAGAGCCCTAATCAAGCGGCACGGGGCATCAGTGCATCCTTGTTTGGTTACGGTCACTCAGTCAGGCGGCGGAAGGACTGGACGATGGGACACACTGCTCCCCAGTCCACAGGCTTGCGATATTCGCCTTTTTCCAGGACGTACTGGCGTCCACGGTAATTGGGGTGCTCATAGAATACCCAGTAGCCGTTCAGGACCTTGCAGGACTGCACCTCTCTCAAGCGGTAACGCTCCAGAACGGAGGGGCAATCCTCGGTGGCCTCAAACGACTGACCTGCAAAGTCTGCCTTGTCGTAGAGCTGCAACTTGTACTGGGTCCCGGTTTTCTGGAACAGACATCAAGAGTTGGAGAGTGTTGGGTTTGGGGAATAAAGGGATGGAGTAGAAAGGGGAAGGCAGGACACCAAAGGTGATAACTTCAGAGTATACGGCTACAAGTTACTGTTTAAAAAGAATTGCCTTATATATAATTTTTATTGGGAAAAACAAGCCAATCAACTCTTAGGGGATAAAAGAAAGTAAATGTTTTTACTCTGATGTTTTGTAGAGTAAGTTGTTTCTACTGTAAATCTTAAATAAAGCAGACAACCTTTGTACCCATCACTGTAACTTGTTCTTTTTTGGTCAGTTTATTGCATGGGTGCAGTGATTTGACTTACTAAGTTGATCATCTTGCAGGAGCTGAGGCGGTCATTAAGGCCTATCCAGCGCTGGAACTCTGGGTACTCCCCACGTGTTAGCACGTACTGATAGCCCATGTAGTTGGGGCGCTCGTAGACCACCCAGACGCCGCTCTCCACGTGGATGGAGTTACAGCGGCTCAGATAGGAGTGGAAGTCTGAGCAGTCGCTGTCGCACTCATAGCGGCGGCCCTGGAAGTTCTTGTCTTCAAAGAAAATGATCTGGAAGGGTATTGGATGGATTGTAAAAAGCCTTGCATCCTTTTACTGCTATAGTCAAGCGTTATGCGTACTGATACAGCTAAATACATCAACTATAATTATACACAAAGGTAATGAATCACTATGCAGATCTCATTGGTTTAATTCATGCCATAACTGGGAAAGGAACCAAGATGCCAGCTAACACCTGCTGGATGGTCACGATTATTTTTCTCTAATGCCATAACAAAACCAGATGTTGGCACATTCCTTTGCATCCTTTTACTGCTATAAAATTGATCTCTGCTTTAACAGAGATCAATTTTGGAAGTTGTCTTTGTTTTTTTGTGGTAATCGAAAACTGATTAGCCCAAAACATTTACACTGTGGCACAAGACCGAAATTTGTAAGGCCAAAGAACAAAAAAATCAAAACCAGAGCTAAGATTTTTCTCAAAGCTCATGCACATTTTTAATTTTGCACTTAACTTGTGTTAGAGCATTTGAAACACTTCAAAGTATTTACTCACCCTCCCCATGATGGATCCTGGATTTAAGCTTGATTGAGAAATGTGTCTCAAATCCTGACTGAGCGCAGACCCACTAGCGCTGCTGTTTAAATACTTATCCCCCCAGTTTTGGAATCAGTCAGGTGCTGATCACTCGATAATCGCTTTGTCATGACAATGAGATCCAAAATTTGAGTCAGTGATTCTAGGCCTCTATTCAGGTTTTCCAGAAAATGAGACGTGGGATTAAAGTATAATGGCAATAGTGCCCAAGCTGCCCATTTGCTCCTCCTGCGTTCTGCCTATTCTGGCTGAAACACACACAGCCACCATCCCAGAATGCACCACAACACAAGCATCATGCCAAACTGGGAGCTAATGCCAAGACCACTGGCAAATGTAAAGAGGCTGACTAGCATGGGTGATTGCATCCCACTGTTCTGAATGTCAACCTCCTGGCTCAGCACTTTGTTGACTGGTTGAGCTAAAGGACATTATAAAAATGGAAACTTTTTTGTTAAAATGACTTTTATACTTGATTTATATTTGTGTAAATGACATTTGGGTTTAAATTAGTGATGGGGGGAGGGATCGATGTTGCTGTTCTTCTGTAAACCTGCAGGTGGGGCACTCTAAACTATTCACACAGCACAGCATCCTCTGTGGTAGGTGCAATTTTATGCTAACTTTTTTTAGAATTGTAACAAAATTTGAAAAATAATTTTTTATATTGAATCAGAATATTTAAAAAATATCCTGATTCGATATTAAACATTTGTACACGATTGCTGTACAATTCAAATCGGCACCTTGGTATTTAATTTTAATTTAATTTATTTTATTTGTATAGCGCTTTTAACGATTTACATCATCACAAAGCAGCTTTACACAATCAAAAGAATTAAGTTTGTA
>JAOTRS010000047.1:10156516-10176237 GCA_028565755.1 Dinotopterus cunningtoni
GCCATGTCCTTAGTGAAGTCAATGTAGATGGAAACCACTACAACCTTCTAGATTGCTGGTTACCTGACTGCTAGAGCGCAGTTTTTGATTTTTTTTTTACTTTTTAGTGGCATTCATTGGTGGACAGCAAATGAAGAATTTCATTGTAGGGTTGGAACATGTTTCTTTACTGTGCATATGACAATAAAACTTGAAACTTGAAGTTATGAGCAATCATGTGCCAGATTATATCACAGGATCACGCAAAACTGATTAGACAGAATTTAATGGAACTTTTGCACTACTTGGATATCTGACTGAAGTTTAACCTGCACCATAAGTGAAATCAAAATGTTAAGTAAAAGTTATTTTATGAATAGTTATCTGCTGGAATTAATAATCTACTTTAAAATAAATTACTAATAAGCTGCTTGCTCAGTGTAAACAAACACCTGCACTAATGGAAAAGATAATTAGAAAAGATAAACTAAATATTTTTACTGGGATTAGTTAATATTTCCACTGGTGTAATAACAGCGCCGAAGTGGTATAAGTGAATTTTAATATGCTGGAGTCGTTGTAAGATAAAACTTAACCTTTATCTGATCTACTTCTTTAATTTCTCTTCTGTGATTCACTCTCCGAATACCGAACAGGGCGTGTAATTTCTCTGACGATAAAAGAAGTACAACTTAGTGTGAACAAGGCGTTAGATACTCAACCTTACAACATTTTATATATTTGTATTAATAAGTTAGGCAGAGAGTGTTACTGTACAGAAAGACAGTTAGACATGTACGTGGGCTTCAACCTGGGCTTTAATCTTAATATAGCTGGCTTATTTTTAACATTAACCTTTTAACTATTTCTACAAACTCTTTCTTTCCCGTAAAACAAGAAAAACTTTAGCGAGAAGGTTATAAGATTAATCTGGATGTTGTTCGGTTTCTGTGTGTAGAGTATCTTGACTCTGTGCTTAGTAGTTTAGATGTTTTGGCTTCTAATAAAAAACGCTGATGTGACCAGGATGTTTAGCAGTGCGGTCTTGAATAGTGTGTTACTAGGTGATGCGATTTCCTTTCCTTTCTCACAAAGCATCTTAATATAGCTGGCAACTGGCAAGTTTCATTTGTCAGCGTCTAGGCCGTTTTTGTTAGACGTTCACGTTCATCTCCTAATCAGGATTATTTGTCCATTAGAATGGCTTACTTTCAAATGATAAGAAGTGAAATTAAAATAAGTATATACCAGAACAAGTCTTTCAACCTAATTACTAACCGTCTTTAGTCTATTTCTCTTTCTGTTTTTTTGGGGGTTTTTTTGTTTTGTTTTTAGGATTATAGACCGCAAGAGCACTCCTGCGGTTGGTTCACTGTGTTTATTGAGGCTGCCTCGGAGGAACCCCATCCTACTCCGCATCTCCTCCTCCACCATGACTACGCGTGGGAATGCCAGGACTAACGGGAACCTGCCCCAGACCAAGATTTGCCAGTTTAAGCTGGTGCTACTCGGGGACATGGCCGTGGGCAAGTCCAGCCTGGTACTGCGCTTTGTCAAGGGCCAGTTCGATGAGTTCCAGGAGACCACCATCGGAGGTGAGAAGCTGAGAGAGGTACAACTGGGCTGATGATGGAAAACCGACACAAGCACTTTTACTGCGAAATGTTAAGAAATGCACAATACAGGGTTACAAAAGTTTGGACACATTCTTACTCCATGGTCTTTCCTGATTTAAAAAAAAAATTCTATGTTGTAAAACAATGTTGAAGGCGTCCAAAATACACAATAATCTCCTTTGAACAGTTGATATTGAGATGTGGCTGCTACTTATGCTCTATAAAGCCTTCATAACAGCTCTAATCTGAGGTGCTGTTTGTTAATTGGTGATTTCTGAGGCTGGTGACTCTAAATGAACTTCTCCTCTGCAGCAGAGGTAACTTTTGGTCTTGTCTTTTCTGGCATGATCTTCGAGAGCCAGTTTCATCATTGTTCTGGATGGGTTTTGCAAACTGACTGTTGTTACTTAATTATCTAATGCAATATGTGTTATCTCTTAGTTTTAAAGAGAAAAAAAAACAATCTTGTTCTAGTTTAGTGTGTCTAAACTTTTGACTGGTACTGACGTACATATTTAGTATTTAAGTGCAGGAAAGCCATCTACAGTATAGACTGTTTCAAACAGATGTTTCTGGCAGAAATGTATTGATTCTATAAATAATCTATCACGAAGTAATTATAGTAATGATCTTTAAATGACAACGACAGATGATGTGAATCATTCCATTACAATGGGCTCTGAGATATATTAGTCAGCAAGTGAAGAGTTAGTTCTTGAAATTGATGTGTTTGAAGAAGAAAGAAATGGGCACATCTAAGCATTTGGGCAACTTTGACAACTTGTTTTGGCTGGACAACGAGGACAGAGCATCTCAAAAACTCAGTCATGTAGGGTGGTCTTGTTAGAACCTGAAATGATGATCTAGTCATGGAGACTGAAGGCTCACTGATGCACTCTGGGAGCAAAAGGAGGCTGTCTGGTCTGATTCCACAGAAGAGGATAGTGACACGTTGCAGAACTCCCATGCCAACTCTGTTTAGAGGTCTTGTGTGTAGTCCATGGTCAGAGCTGTTTTGGCTGCATAAGGGAACTTGCACAATATCAGGCAGTTATTGTTAGTTTTTTTTTCTCTCTCTCTCCAGATTCTTTGTTGCCGCAATAGAAATTGTGTTTGTTATGACTGTGTACGTATATGCATTACATTAAATGCAAAAACATTTGAAACACTGCATAAGTATGTAAATAGCAGCAGTAGAAGTGTAACATTGCTGTAATAACTGTAGACAAGTAGACAAGAGTCCAGTAACGGCAGTAATCCAGCACACGTTGCGCAACATTAGCTTAGTGCAATACAAAAGAAGCGACACTGTGCAACACAGCCTGAAGCGCAGGCAAATAAAAACCATGTTGCATTCTGATAAGGAACATTCTAATTCCTCTGCTGGAATAAATGGGTTAAAATATGGCTAATCAACTTTAAACAGCTGACTTGAGATAGCGATCAACAGATGAGCTAAAAAAAAAAGGACTACAAATCCAAACACCACTTCACTAGAATATAGGAGGGATGTTCAAATCAAACCAGGACTTTCGATTCTGCAGAATAACAGAACACGGTTATTCACGGCAACTTTATCTCTCAATATAATACCCTGCTACACTAATTGCATTTATCCCAGTGTTTCACTAGTGCTTGGATACCATCAAGGTAGAAAGTTTTCTCAGTATCCATGATATAGTAGCCATGATCGGACTGCCTGCTTCACACCTGAAACTCTGGCTTCCCAGGAACTACTTCAATATGTGGAAATGGCTTGGAGCGAGGTCAGGACTGTTAGGTCCTGCAATTTGCAAGTGGTGCTGGTGACATATTGTGTGGACGGTTCCCTCCAGCTAGTTATTCGTCGTTTCTAAAAAAAAAAATATTTATTTATTTATTTTTTTTTCCTCTTTTCAATTTTCAGATATTCCACTCGCTAAATGTTCACGGGAACGACTGCAGTGAGCGCCGAGCACCTTCGTTCACAAGAAATTTCATCATTAACTTGAACGCCCATTATATATGAGCTGTCATTACTGTAAGCAAAGTGCACTCATCCAGAAGGTACTTAAGGCTCTGACCATTTGCTGGATTGAGGCCAAGTGCTGTTTTGCTCTCATGCTGTGTCATGAAGAATCAACTACAATATGAAAAGCTTGGTGTTTTCTTAATCTACAGTACCAGTCAAAAGTTTGGACACAAGCTTGGATTTATTTCCTGCATTCGAGAACAATCCTGGATGTTTGCAAAACTATGGCTTTAGGTAAATATGTAACAGCAGTCAGTTGTTATTTTAAGTCATGAAGGTCAGATGTTCTGGAGTAGTTCTTGCAAGAACAGTATTTGTCAAGCGCATTTGTAAAACCCATCAAGCATCATGATGAAACTGTCTCTCATGAAGACCTTCCCAGGAAAGCAAGACCAAATCTTACCTCTGCTGCAGAGGAGACGTTCATTTTCCACAGCTGGGACTTGTTTCTTCTGAAACTGAGTAATTAAAAAAGAATGCGGCTCAGTTTGCTCTTTGAGGAATTTGAGGTCATTTTATGCCTTTTGAAATGTGTCATCATTAGGTCTAGTAGAACATGAAGCATTCGTCACTCACATTAGGTCTTATGTACATAGACGATGAGCATTCTCCATTTAAATTCCATAACTTGACTTAATAGGTCTCATCAGCGTCCCAGACCAGACCAACTCGCATCCAGTTGTGGATCTTACAGTCTCCAGTGTAAGATTATTAAATGGACTGAGACTGGATCTAATTTACACTATTACTAGGTCTAGGCTAAACATAATAAGAAGCCTATGATCTCTACAGCGTTTTGCAGCAAAATATAAATATTTAATGGTTTCAGGATTTTGTCCACGATTGCATCAGTAATAGTGTTGAGTATTGTGACCTCTCTTTTTTTTTTTTTTTTTCTTTTTCCTCCCCTCTCTGTGACCTTCCCCTAGCTGCTTTCTTGGCTCAGTCAGTTTGCCTGGACGACACCACGGTCAAGTTTGAGATTTGGGACACAGCCGGACAGGAACGCTACCACAGCCTGGCCCCCATGTACTACCGTGGAGCCCAAGCAGCCATTGTCGTGTTTGATATCACAAAACCGGTGAGTAGCAAAGCTGTATTTCTGGCTTCGTCAAGCTTTCGTTAATATTATACTGTATGTATTTACATTTTTTAGCTAGTGCTATATGTAATGTATAAAGATCTGCATCTTCGCCTTACAATTTATTTGCTCCTCATCTGATTCTATATTCCACCGCATCCTGTTTTTTTTTTTTTTGGTCTCTACAGGAGACATTCGAGCGAGCAAAGGCCTGGGTGAAGGAACTCCAGAGGCAGGCGAGTCCCAACATCGTCATCGCGCTGGCAGGAAATAAGTCCGACCTTGCTGATAAGAGACTGGTGGAGTATGAGGTGCTGTTCCACAACAATGTGCTCACACGGCTTTGGTTAGCAAGCCACATTGGAAAGGTCGAACTGTTTATTTGCTACTAAAAACTGATAAGGCTGTTGGTTTATTAGACCAGGAGGCCATAGGTTCAGGAGAATTACGGGAATCCAAAGGTTGTGGTGACTTGTGTGACTTTCCAAAAAAATATTTATATGCACTAACTGGATTAAAGGTGTAAGTGGCATGACAGAATTCTCAAAATAAAAAAATCCTTAAAATTCATGAGAAATTCGTATCTTATACTAATTTCAGGTTTTTATTTTTACATGTAATAAAACTGTAAAGTTGGTATATTTGTACATTGAAGGTATTTATGGAAAAAATATTTTGGGGGACGTAATGATAAGTAATAGAACACATCAAGATGATTTTTGGAAGTGGTGCAGCCTTATCTCGCCCTATCATCTGGAGATTGTGAGTTCGATTCCCGGGTGATGCTGTAATCTCTCGCAGCCGGAGGTCTAGAGAGAGCTGATCGGCCGAGCTCTCTCAGAGGGGAGGGGTGAGAGGTACTTGGTGCTCCCACATTAATCACGGCCCAATCAGGGGCGACTGTGAGCTCACGCAAGCGGAAGGAGCGGATAGTGCTGTCCTCCGAGTGTGTTACTCCGCCCCCAACGGTGTGTAAGCGAGCAGTTCGAAAAGATGCGGTCGGCTGGCGTCACATGATTCGGAGGAAACACGTCATCGTCTTCATCCCTCCCGACTGAGTGATAATGGTAGCCTTAATGTGGGAGCCGTGAGGAGTAGTGACGGGGAGGAATTAAAAACAACTAAATTAGGGAGAAAATCTGGAAAAGTCTGTCTGTTTGTGCACACATCACGTAAAAACTACTAAACGACTTTTAATGGAGTTTTTACAGGTGTATTTAGTCGAGCTTGAGGTAACATATAGGATTTGTTTAATCGCGGTCGGCCCACGGATAGAGAAGATATGCTACTTTGAAATTTTAATGCAAAACGCCTATATATTATAAAAAATCTACCTTGGAAAAATCATTACTTCGTCTCAAAATTCAACAGATGACGCTGTACATTTTATATTTTTTTAATACGCGCTTATAAGTGTGCAATTGAAATCTACTTTAAAAATGTGATCTCACAGCTTAATTCTGCTCACTTCACGGTAACATGTAAAAAAAGTGTACGAAATTCCACAGATTCCACGCGAATTACGTTGCGGGCACATCTAGTATAAACTAAAGCAAATTTAAAAGCCTTTTTCTGGTACTCATTCCAGTTAAGTAAGGATCCTTCGGCTGATTCGAATTTTTTTTAGAATTTAACAAAACTGACCACATTTTGTTACATGTAAAAATGATCTCATACAAGATAAGAGGCGGAGTTACCAGGAGTTACACGATGTCTGTATGTGTGTATGACCACTCCGGCTGTACTATTTTTAAATCTATGGCCCGATCGATCAGCTGTGACTTTGGGAAGCCATCTTACACACACACAGACATCGTGTAACTCCTGGTGTGTTCGGGTGTACTGTATATTTGGAGATTTCAGTATATGACTGGATGTTACTTAAACTTCACGTTCCTGTTACAGGAGGCTCACACATACGCTGAAGACACAGGCTTGTTGTTCATGGAGACCTCGGCCAAGACCGCTATGAACGTGAACGAGTTGTTCCTGGCCATTGGTGAGCCTTTACATTCCTTTTATTAGCAATATATCTCATTAGTATGTTTTATTGGTTTATAAAAGAAAAGTCTGTTTTTGCTTTTAGGCTACGTTCACACTGCCAAAATTTATTTTTTGCTCATACAGTACTAAACTGGTCCTTAGTTAGATCTAATTTGTTTTTTCTTTGTATGAGTCTGAACAGTCAAATCAGAATTCATTTGAATCTTGCGTCAGTCCAACGCGACACTCATCACAATGTAGGTATAAGAAATAAGATATAGTGAGGTAACGGTGTAATGCTGCCGAGTGCACACCTGAACGATTCGCCGTTCCTTTTTTCCCCAAGTATGGAGAAATAATATCCATATAATCCGGTTGAAATTTATATACCGTTATGTAAACACTTTAAAAAATCGAGTTATCAGTAAAGCTCATGTCATGTAAGGGAGTAAAAAATATATAGTTGCAAGCAACGATGCACAAGCACCCTGTGCCCTGCACCCTGTGCCATCGCCACCCTGTGGGCACTGCACAACCTGTGTGTTATTTCAGTGTGTTAAGATCTCGAAAAAGCCATCCGCCCCCCGCTTGCACCGCACAACTTGCACACATCACACACTATACAGGGCTAATGTCAGTTTGGGCCCTAAATATTTGTTGAGTGCGTTAGTGTGTGTTTGTGTGTGTGGATGTGTCCGTCTGTGCGTGACGAGTAAATGTGTTTGTGCATGTTTGTGTGTGGTGTGTGAGTCTGTGTGTTATCATCTATGATGTGTGTTTTAATATGTGTGTGATGTGTGTGTGTGAGACATGTGGCTTATTAGTGTGTGTGGGTGTGTGTGTTTCTGCGTGCGTGCGTGTGAGACAGAAGTTTGAGTGTGAGTGTTAAAATTTGTGATGTGTGATATATGAGTGAGATGTGTGAGAGTGTTAACATTTATGATGTGTACATGTGTTCAATAGGTCGCAAATCCTGGAAAATAAGCATCACACTATGATGTCACTGAACGTGATGTCACTGAATACAATGCCACACAGGAAGTTATTTATTCATTTTTCAGCGTAAATTTAAGACATTATCACGGCTGACCCGTTTGAGATATCAAAAATCCCTCGGCAATTTTGTGTCCTCAATGTCTTTAGATCACATCAGCCCGGTTTGGTGGCGATTGTATAAATTCCCTAGGAGGAGTATATCAAAATCCATCAGGTGTGTTTTCACAAATGACCCAAAATAACTGACTTCCTGTTGAGTTGAGCCTAGGACATGCGAAAGTTGTTCGGCTCAATGAGCTCTAAATGTGCACCGAGTTTCGTCTGCCTACGTGAAAGTGTGTATGAGCTATGCAGAAAAATCTCCTGTGGGGGCCCCTGAGGGCCCCGGGCCACGTGACTCTCAGGCATCCTAATGGCAGCAGATTACAACCTGTCTGCCAATTTTTATGAGTTTTTGAGCATGTTAAGACCCCATAAAGCCCAAAAGGGTGGAGAAAAAAACAATCCTCAGGAAAACAAGAGGGTTCTGCGCACCCTATAGTGCTTGGGCCCTAAAAACAATATCCCAGATTAAATGTTAAGACTTTAAGTCACGTTTATTGACGTGCAAGAAAACATTGTACCTTAAAAGTTACTGCGTTGAAAGCTAATGTTAACTAGCGAAAAAAAGAGGCAACAAAACATCAGTTCAAAACAATCAGTTATGCACATGCCATATTGTGATCCAGTGCTTAAACAAATAACATTACACCTTACAAACATTTGGGATAAAGTTGCTGTAGAATAAAATCAGAAGCACAATTAATTACAAGGCACATGTTGCAGCTGCTTCCTGTTTGAAAAAAAAAAAAAAGTTCAAATGCGGCCACTGCAGCGGTAGAGGAATGCTAAACGTTTAAAACAGTGTTGCCATTTATTTAATTTTTTTTTTATTTAAAGCTAAGTAAAACCTGCTGGAAAAGAGACCAGATGTCGTTAAATGATATCACGCATTAATTTGCATATTGATTGCATCATCGCACAGTATTTGCATAGCAACAAAAAAGCAGACAGGGAAGGTGGAGTGTGCACACAGCGACTGAGATCAGGTCATTTCTGCCTGTGTATAAGGGGCTGAGGCCAGGGGGCGGGGCCTGGCACCCTTTTTATAATGCAGTTGAAGCAATCCAACAGCAATGTTGTCTTGAACCTCTCATAAAATGTGCATAGAAAGATTTTTTTGAATTAAATAAATATAATTAAGCTATATCACATGCTTAAGCGCTGTTGTGCAGGATATAAGCACTGCAGTCGTAGGCATTGCAGCCGTGCTGATATACAGCAATGCAGCATGACCTTGAGTATGATATTGCTTTTTTTTTTTGTTGCGATACAACAGTTCTACAAACACCATTTTTTTTTTTTTACCAGACGATTACGATTTGTACGATTGTTGTTACAAGCACATATCCTTCAATTAACAAAATGACCTTTAAAATTAAAAATTTTTACCAAAGGGTGCCAAAAGATACGAAGAATAAAATAACTTGCATCTTCCTGGCTCTGGGGTCGAATCCCAAATGGCATTAAATGGAAAGCTAGTGCACAATGTAGGGCATAAAATCACTTATAATATCGTAAATTTATATATTATATTATATGCAGAAGGCCCGGGTTCGATTCCCAGCCAGTGCCCAAACCCCAGCCACTGTCCCAAGATTAGATGAAATGGGAGGGTTGTATCAGGAAGGGCATCCGGTGTAAAAACCTGTGCCAAGTTGTGTGCGGATTGGATGGTTCGCTGTGGCGACCCTGCAGCCGAAAGACTAACAGAAACACATGGTATAACTTATGTTTGATTCACTTAAAGAAATAGTTAAATCTACTAAAGTTAAATCCCTAATCAAACAGGGGTTTGTGATTTCTCATGTTGAGGTCTGACGTGCACTTGTGCAGCTCGTTCATGTGTCTACCAGCGGCCGTACGATCCGATCAGCTGCACACGCTGTTCCTGTCTCTCTCTTGCTAAGTGGAGAAGAAGTCGAGATGGTCGTTTTTACGTCCTGTGAATAGGACTGTGTTTTCACAAGCACTTATGACTCATGACGAAAGGAGCTAAACTCCCTATAGAAAGTTGCTAGGTTTGTCGCTACTTGTGTTTTTGCATCAAAGTCCCCAATGGGGAATCAAGTCGTTACAAACTGGCAACACTGGTTTAAAAGCAAAACCGAAAGAAACTAAACATATGAACCGAAGAAGTGGTGGATTTAGTCTTTTTTTACATCATGCTCGAACATCTTGCGTCATCCCACAGGTCAGGTTAGAAGAATGATCCGTCAGATACAGGTCACGTAGGCGACGTGATACGGACAGTCTAAAAACAACAGACTTGTTTAATAAATCAGACACAAGCCGCTTTTTGCATGTGAATGTAGCCTTAAGACTTTGCTTTTGCTCAGTTCTTTGACACATTGGAAATGAAACGAAATGATTTGCAGCGAAGAAGATGCCGAAAACAGACACCCAGAACCCGACGCACGCCGCCCGACACAGGGGAGTCAACCTGCAGGACCAAGACGCCCAGTCCAGCCGGAGCTGCTGTGGGAACTAAACACCTCTCTCCGTCCACCATCTACATCACCTCGGGAGACCTGGAACACCCTTTTCCCCCTTCGTTCCCCACCCTCCACCCTTTCACCTCCAAGACTGACACGGAGAGAGAGAGAGAGAGAGAGAGAGAGAAATAGAGTGAGTCTCTGAGTGAGAGAGATAGAATAAAGGAAAAGACGAAACAGGGGTTAAAAAAAAAAAAAGAAGTTTGTATCCCTGACTATTCCTGGAAAGCGATTTCTAAACAGAGGTGTGGTGTGAAGTGCAGGATTGGTGAGAACACTCGTACTGTAGACTACATGACTTGATTTATGGCACTTAATAGTGGATGTCTGTTCTGTTCCTGTTTATTTTGCCAGCGCTTTTTTTGTTTGTTTTTTGCCTACACAAGCAATTTGCAACGGCAGAGCTTAGAGGAGGAGGAGAAGAAAAGGGAGTAGAACGATCCTCTAATGGCTTCTCAGCACTAAGAAGAAACACAGCACCTTAATCTTCCCTCGTTCTTCATAAAACAGCAAAGCAACCAAATTAAGTTAGATGGAAATCGGTCATCAGACATCAGCAGCCCTGAACGCTTTCCCCTGCATGTATGTAAACGTCCCCTTCTTCTACGGCTGTAAAAATAGCGGACGTAGCGGACATCTCTTACATCTCTTACTACGTACCCTCCGCTCATCTGTTCATATCTGCTTGGCGATTCCCTCCTCCCTCTAGCTCGAACTACTACTATCGATTCAATCGTCTGTAACGTACTAGTGTTAGTAACATAAATATGATCGGTAGCAATCCTATGCGAAAAAAAACTCCGAGCTCTGTGAATGCAGAGCTCACACTGAACACATCATCTTCTTCTTCTTCTTCTTCTTCTTCTGCTGCTTTTCGTCTTGAAGCAAAACCTACAGTCGGTCTCTATTATCACAGACAACAAAACTAAATCTGACGCTGCACAGAAGAAAATGGCGGTTGAGTTGGGGGGAAAAAAACAACACAAAAAAAAAACTAAAGTGCCTCCTCTCCGTGTTCTTTGTTTCGGAGTCTGCTCGAGATGCTTGGAGTTTGGCAGATGTACGGCAGAGGGTTTCAAGCCAAGTCTCCGTTCCTGTTCGAGCTCTTAACCTAGCCGAAGCAGTTAACACAGTGTTCTGTACAGCGTGATTCATTCTTCTGACTGCGTTTAGAGCTTGAACAGAGCGAGGAAAGAAAAAAAAAAGGAGACCCTCTGGCCTGAAGCGCATCAATAACCTGCAACACATTACTGTGTGTTCAAAAGAGTTCTTTTTATTGTCTTGTTTTATGGATGCTGTTCGTTGTTCTTTTTCTTTGCGTACAAGAAAAAAAAGTAATTCTATTGAGTTTATTTAAGATTAGTTTTAGTCTGTAATTTTATGGATTGCCAATCCAGTTTTATTGTCATTTAAGGAATGATGAATGAAGCATCTACATGGATTGAAGTCATTTGTCATGTCTCTTAAGATCCGGTTTTGTTTGTGTGTGCGTGCGTGTGTGTTGCGTGCGTGCGTGTGTGCGTGTGTGTGTGTGTGATGAATTTGATCTCCTGTTAACACTTGTGTGAACTGGAAAGTCAAATAAAGTTGTGCTTTCTGCGATGAGAAAGTGTCTTTTCTTGGTCTGATTAGAGCCAAGTGGATCGAGTGGCAGCGGCGATGATTTACAATAACAAAATCATTTGATACTAGACTGATACTTGTATTAGTTTTGTATAACTGCATTAAAAAAAAAAAAAAAGTCACATCTAGCCCTTAATAGCATTCAGTGATTTGTCTCTTAAAGCAGCATTTACCAAAATGTGGGCTGTGGCCATCTAGTGGGCCGTAAAAGTACTGCAGGTGAAGCCTGGGAGAGACTATTTATAACAAATATAATACAAATAATAATAATAAAACGTTTTTAACTTACATTTTGTAACTTTAAAACTACCATAACATATTTATTACTATAATATATGTATTATAAATTAATCATAACTAATAAAGCCACTGGATTTATATTTATACGATGTCTGCGTGCTGCCATTACCTGTGAATGGAGTGTGTGGTCGACTCGCTGCCGCTTCCGTGTTTTGATATATTATTACCTCACAGTATGACACACAAGGTGGTGATGATGATGATGACTCAGTCTACTGTTACATTCGATGACGTTACTGTGGCCTTCCTGTCAGATTAAACCTGAACCAGGTGATCTGACCTATGACCTCTGTAAGCAATTTCCTCTGGGATTAATAAAGTTCTTTGAATCTTGAATCTTATCAACAAGGTGTTTCCACAATGATAAGCAATCTGATACTCACTTGAATTAGTTTTTTTTTTTTTTTGCCCAATAGTAGGGGTGCAGCGGTTAATCGATGGTCGAATTAGTTGTCAACAAATTTAATAGTCGATTTATTCATGACGTTATCGAGCTTGGTTAACACACGGACTGTGCACGCTCCGAGATGTAGAGGTGTCAGGCTCACTGGAATGAAGTGAGAAATAGCACGATGACAAACACCTTCACAAACAAAAATCTCTTCTAGTGCGGGAACACTTCACTCTGATCTCAAGCAAAACAACCGGTAGTATCAGAGGGACTTTGTGCTGAGCTGACCACACCCCTTCACCACAGACTTAATCTGAATTTTCTTAGCATTTTAACCTAACTGCCATATTTACCATCTTCCTTATTTAAGCTCTAAGTTAATTAAGTCTTCCTTCTTTAAGCTAATTTCTTTATCAGAAAAGTCCATAAAAATACCTTATTTTTTCATTGATGTATTCATCTTCACTAATTTGATTATTAGTTACCGCATGCGCAAAACAACCTCAAGCTAAATCTAAAAGCTGGTAGCTAAATAAACGATGTTGAGTAATTGTTCATTCATTCATCTCCTACACCACTTTCACGGGGGTCCTGAAGCCTTTCCAAGAAAACTTTGGGTATGAGGCGGAGATTACCCCTAGATGGGGTGCCAATCCGTCACAGGGCACACACACACACAACACGAGCAATTTGGGAACACCAGTTGACCTAATCTGCATGTCTAATCTGCATGAAGAACATGCAAACTCCCTGCACACAGACCAGAGGCAGGGATCGAAGCCTGGACCCTGGAAGTGCTAACCACTGCCACCTTATTGAGTAATTGTGCCATTTGTAATCTGATTAATTAATGATTTGATTATCTAAATACAATGGTGGCCAGAAAGTTTTGAGAATGACACAAATATTAATTTTCACAAATTTTTATGCTGCTTCAGTGTTTTTAGATCTTATCGTCAGATGTTACTATGGTATACTAAAGTATAATTACAAGCATTTTATTACACCATTGTCACAGGCTTTTATTGACAATTACATTAATTTTATGCAGAAAGTCAATATTTGCAGCATTAAACCCTTCTTTTTTAAGACCGCTACAATTCACCTTGGCATGCTGTCAGTCAACTTCTGGCCCACATCCTGACCATTCTTGCATAATCAATGCAATAATTTGTGTTTTTGTTTGTCCACCAGTCTCTTATGGATTGACAAGTCCTCAATAGGATTAAGGTCTTTGGAGTTTCCTGGCCATGGACCCAAAATTTCAATGTTTTGAGTCACTTAACTATCACTTTTACCTTATGGCAAAGTGCTCCACTATGCTGAAAAAAGCACTGTTCGTCACCCAACTGTTCTTGGATGGTTGGGAGAAGATGCTCTAAGAGGATGTTTTTGTGCCATTTTTTATTCATGGCTGTGTTCTTAGGCAAAAGTGGCTGAGAAGCGACGGCACACATGAATGGTCTCAGAATGCTTTGCTGTTGGCATGACACAGGATGATGGGGCTCAGCTTCATGCTGTACATTTCAAAAAGGGCAGCAAAAAAAAAAGCCACTTCTCTCCAGAAAAAAACCTCAGGGGCCGACTGATATTCTCCAAAAGGCATACAAATTGGACTGCTGAGGACTGGAGTAAAGTCTTTTTTTTTCTGATGAATCCCTTTCCGATTGTTTGGGGAATTCGGGGGGAAGCTTGACCGGAAAAGAAAAGATGATCGCTACCTGCCAACAGTAAAGCATCCTGAAACTATTGATGTGTGGAGTTGCTTCTTCTAATAGAATCTTATAATACAACCTTGACATGATGTCCTGAATGCTGAAGGTCAGCGGAAGACGTCTAAAGACTCACTAAAGACTCACATCTGACTGATAAAAAAGGACACAAATTAGTCATGAAAAAATGTTTATCATGAACAATACATGTGTCATGGTGACACTGATAATATCATCATACAAGTGTATGACAATGAGAGCATAGAAACAAAAAATATATATATCCCATAATTATGGTAGCTTGGTTTTCTATAACCCATTATCATCATAATCCATAATTCACGTTTAAAGAAACTTGTTAAAAAACACACTAAAAAGCTCTTAAGTAAACGAAAAAAAAAAAAAACTCTTTCTGCACCAGTCTGTACATTTTCCCTCCTCTTTCTCTAACTCTCCTCCTCCTCCTCGTCATCGTCTGCTGCTGCTGCGTAGATGGTCTGGTTCCGGCGTTTGATCCTGGGCGTGCTGCCTGTAGGGTTGAACAAGCCCTTGGTTTCTCCACTTGGGCGCTTGGGCACTCTGGCCGGTGGTGTGACCCCCTCTTCCTCCGAACTCGTCTGCGAGCAACAGCCTGAGAACGCTGTCGAAGGTGGAGGACGTCTAGGAGGTGAATCCGAGGGCTCGTCCATCTCTGATGCAGTGCGAGGAGGCGGTAAGACGAGCCTGCCTGCGGCCTCTCGCTGCGGGCTGCTGTCCCGATCGCTGTCCTGTGCTCCTGCTGGAGCTTCAGGAACCACTGCATCTGTCCCAGGCTTCTTTACCTCTCCTCCATTCTTCTCTTCTTCCTCCTCCTCCTCTTCCTCCCACTCATCCTCGATGGTGATCTCGTCAGGATTGTAGGAGTTGCTGAGTATAGAGGTCTCGGTAGGGTACTCGCTGGGTTCGTCCACGCTACCCGAGCTCCGGTTGTCCTCGTCCTCCTCTTCGTCATTTGCTCCTTCGTCTCTCCAGGACGTAGGGTTCTGTGCGCCCTGGCCTGCCAGAGCGTAGATGTCGACGAGTCCGAGGGTGGCGCACAACTCTGTGGTCTGAGGGTTGGTGCAGTAGGCCGGCGGGGCGTGGGGCTGAGGGTGAGAGGGGTCATACGCGGGCACTGTTGGACTGAAGTTCTCAGGGATGCTCAGCTCACCATTTAAAGCACTCACAATGTCCATCATGGCCTCCTCTGATGCACTGTAGTCCCAACTAAAGAAAAAAGCACAAGGAGGACAAGTGAGGACGGGCTTTGACCTATACCGAGACTAGAATCAGAACAGGATTTGTTTTGGTCAAAGGATCTGCTTTGTCAGATATTTGGTAGTCTCACTTGCTATACAAAAGATTGTGTTCATGGTGGCTCTTGTTTTATTTATTGTGAGTTCATTATACAGTGGAACCTTGGATTACGAGCATAATTCGTTCCAGAAGTGGGCTCGTATTCCAAAACGCTCAAAATTTTTCCATAAGAAATATTGGAAACTCAAATTATTCGTTCCGCAGCCCGAAAAAAAATAAATACATAAAAATAATTAATACAAAATATAAAGTCAAAATAAAACAAATTAACCTGCACTTTACCTTTAAGTAAAGAAAAAAAATCCAGATAGTAGACAGATAGTGATCTTTAGCTCTTAAGAAGGGCTAGGTCAGGCGTTAGCGGTTAGTAGCTAACTTCAAGGGTAAGGCTAAACTCACCCTTATTCAACTCTTAATTTGTTTAAACTTTGATAAATCGCTAAACATTTTAGATGTCGAGGATAACTGCTCTGAAAACTGGTGGGGAATGCTTGATAAGGTCCTGAACATGCACATTTCTGGTCCCTGCATTCTGATTGGCTAGAAGAATGCACTTCCTCAAAGGCGTCTGCGGGAGGGGCAGCTTATTTAAAGCTACAGTCTCTGTAGCTTTAAATAAGCCGCCGCTCCCGCACACCCCTTTGACGAAGCATTGAGTGAACCAGTAAAAAACTTTTGGAGAAATGCAGACTTGTTTAAAATGTGTACATGTGACATTTAATTTATTACGAGGTCTCAAAGTTACCACCATCCCCCCTATCAATAAACCTAGAAAGAAACATTTTGGTTAAATGAACAATATTCATGAGATTCATCAGCTTTTAAAAGCAGCAAAGCATATCTGTCACTCTGTGGCGCAAACCTTGCTTGTATAATATTTTACCGGGTGTGAAGTCCGTTATTCTCAGGTGGGTGCCAGATGTTTGGAGAGGGTTTCTGAAGCCGGCTGGTGGCCTTTAAGATGGCTAACCACTCTGGATCGTACTCCAGCTGTTCAGAGGAGCCAGGTCTGTCCGGTATCTCCACTACCTATAATGTTAAGACATTTATTATATATTTATTATACATTATTATAAATCACCATTTTAGAAGGTTCAAATTTTTTGTGGTGCATCAAGCAAAGAAAACAACTAAAGAGATTTGAAATGATTAGAACTGAGTTAAGAAGCCCTGAACAGATTATTAAAACCTGGGAGGATCGTACTGAACTGTCATCTTAGTGGAAGAAATGTGGTCGAAAAACAAACAAAAAAAATCATGAATGGAGAACACTTAAAGTTTGAAGCTATTATTTTTAATGATGATTTATGTTTAATAATAAAAGCATTTTCATTTTTAGTGGGTTCTTTTTAGTGAGAAAAAAAAGACCTCTAATTACGATGGAGCATAAAGATTTTACTTTACAGCAATGAAAAGTTTCATGTGGTCTAATGAGTGCCTCTTAGGGCAGTGTTATGATCTGGGGTTACTTCAGTTGATCAGGTCTAGACTTTTTTAGCAACATTAAGTGGCAAAAATAAATCAGTTGAAGCCCTGAATGTACTGGATGACCACATTATCACATCAGTTCTTTTCTTCCCTGATGGAAAAGGAATATTCCAGGACTCAAACTGTGAAAGTGTGGTTCTGGGAGCACGAGGAGTCATTGTCACACATGAACTGTCCACTATTATGTGCTCTAAAGCTAAAGGTGACAGAATAAAATCTTAGCATGTGCACAAAATCTTTTACCCAGAAAGTGTATAAGAGCTCACCATTTCTTATCTGCACATAATTTACTCCAACCTGACATTGAACACACAAACAAAGTGTCAGCATGTTACACCTTCAGCATGTTACCTGAAGGAAGTCTCTGTAAGGAAGACATTTGTCCAGAGAGAGGAACTTGGTGGTCTTAGGAGCAGCATTACTCTTGGCCTATGAACACAAAAAGTCATAGAAGAAAGAAAGAATTGTTTGTTTGTCGCATATACATTATAGTATACAGGTAGTCCCCGACTTACAAACCTGCTCCCGGAACGGAACTCGTCCATAAGTCGGATTAGTTCTTAAGTCTGATAAAGTGAGTCTTGTATGTCTATGACACGAATATACAACGTAAAGGATAACAATCCACTTGACTAAATTCCTGTCCCTTTTCCCCCACACTGCCACCATCATGTGGCCAAAAACCATAATCTAATCAGCCCTAAGGAAATGAATCTCTCTGTGAAATGTTGTCTCTGCACCTTTAAATCGTAAGGGTAATCAATACCGGACGACATTTTGACCTAGAGCTGTTTTCCACTGTATTAGACTGTGAACTCAGTTTTGTTGAGGATGTTATAAAAATTGGGATTATTCACCATTAGAACAGCCTTACAGGACAGACATTTTCTATCATGCTCCCGGACTGATTTATTAAAACCGTTGAGGCCGACTCATGTCTCACACACCCCCCCACACAGACACACATACAATATACCGGAATTTAGACATTGTATACATTCACTTACACACTAAAAAAATATTCTATATAAATGTAAATTTTGGTATCTGGTGTACTGGAATGTCTATTTTTGTACAATACGCGTGAGCTACTTCCGTGATTGAACCGGAAGTCGATCCGCGGTCCGTTCGTATCTGCAGAAATTCATAACTCGAATGTTTGTAAGACGGGGGCTACCTGTACAGTGAAAATTCTTGCTCAACGGCTTATTTGATATTGTGATCAATAACCCAAAACCTCACAACTGCTGCTTATAATCATGAATCGGTACCTCGTGCTGCATCATGGCGGCGAATTTGACATGCAGATGTGCTGAGAACCAGAAGCTGGGCTGTAGGTGATTGAGGAGCTCGGCGGCAGCCGGACTACCCAGCGTCCCTGACTCCACCTCATCGCGTAGGAACTTCTTCTTCCTTAGCAGCTGCTCCGTGCTCCCGTAGTGGTAGATGCCCCGCGGCCAGTCGTGCGTCAGGAACACATCGATGGGCATACGGATCTGTCATGGCAATGATGGAGGGGAGAAAAAGAAAAGAGAGAAAAAAAAAAAAAACAGCTTCAGATTTAGCTTCAGTTTGTGTTTTGTTGAATGTTAACATGTTTTGATCTCTCCTCCAGGATGTCTCTTGTGAACTGCCAAAAGCTAGTTTGTGTCTGTTGTATCTACTTGTATAAAATTCCCCTGGCTACTCTCTATTGCATGTGCTTGGAATATTTGTTGGCACTGGTGCAAGTTTGGTGGCTTATTAATAGATTCTTTTTTAGAGGCTACGTCAGTGTTATGTCACAGTGTTCTCTGGAGGCGAAACAACAGGAACTTAAAGGAGTCGGCTAAAGAAAACCTCATCATATTGTGAGCCAGAATCAAATGAGTAAAGGCTCCAAGTTTAAGTTCTATCGCATAGCAGCTTTTACTGAATGTAAAAAAATAAAAAATAAATAAAAAGACCTAAACATGTGGTTCTGTGCTCTTGTAGCAGGCAGGCAGATACAGGAGCAGGGAGAGCCTGTCAAACGATTATTAAAAACGAATGTTTGCCATTTATTTACTGATTTTTATTTTTAAAAAATCTGGGCACACCTGTCTGGATTAAAAAAAAAAAAACTAGTCACATAACCAGCTATGCTACTGCATATGTTCTGAACATTTGGAGGTTATTTTTGATACTTTGTCAAAAATATGCCCAATACCATTAGACCAGTCCCCATTCATTTCACTTTTTGATGTTGACTCAAGTGGTGCTCGCCTGAATGATGCCCAGGCCAGTATAATAGATAGCCTTTAGCTCCCTTCTTGCTCAAAGAATGATCCTGTTTAAGTGGAAGGAGCCGTTGCCACCAGCGGGCGCTCACTGGATTAAAGAGGTCTTGTATTTTATTTATCTAGAAAAGATTCGCTATTCTATAAAGGGATCCTCTCAGGATGTCTGGCAACCATTTATGAGCCACTTTGAAAATATAGATGCAAATAAATTGGATCTGTCAAAAGATTTTTTTTAGTTCCTTTTTCTAATACTTCCTTTTTTTCTCTACTATTCTTTTATTTAATGTGTAATTTATTTATTTATATTTTTCTTTTTTTATGCTGACTAGCTGTGGGGTGGGGGTGGGATGG
>JAOTRS010000047.1:10176337-10187405 GCA_028565755.1 Dinotopterus cunningtoni
GGGTGGGATGGGTAAAAGAAAAGAAAAAAAATAGTATACCATGGATGTATATGTAACTTGTTTATATTTCCAATAAAAAGACTTTGATAAAAATAAATAAATAAAAAATAGGAATATTAGGCTCATTTGTGAGTGTTTCATTCGCCATCTGGAGCCGTGTTTGGAACCAGGACCTCGTACTAGGGAACCAAAACTTACATATAATTTTATGCTTCGGTCCGACCCAGACTACAAGTGCAAACACACCCTATTTCATATCTGTAAAAGACTCTGAATAAGGCTGTCTGTAATTATAAATGTGTTATCCATCATCATATGTTTGTGTCACATAGACTGAAGTGTGTGTGTGTGTGTGTGTGTGTGTGTATATATATATATATATATAGGAATTGTTGGCAGTTAGTCAGGTGTGTGTTACCTGTTTTAGCTTAAAGACGTCGCTGTTCCTGATGTGGTAGACGCTGCGTAGGGTTTCCTGGTCGTACGGGGGAAACTCATAGTGCCCTGGAAACAGAGAAAGATTTAAGAGTTAACGCCTTAGTCATAAGTTTGTAAAGTCTGTTTTGCCGGAATATTTGCTTTTACCTTTTCTGTAATCGTGCGTTTTGAAAATTCCAGAAAGTCCACCGATGCGTATGCCTCTGTAGCGAACGACGCCAGCATATCCTGCCATGACAAACAAGCAAAAGTGTGTAGTTTCAAATGTGTGTCATGCTTATGTCCGACATCTTTTCGATACACTTAAGACTTTGTATGTGGAATGCTGTATTTCACCTTCTGCATTAAAAAAAATGAATTAAAGACAAAGAGCTGAGTATAAGTGACTCAGCAATCCTGAGAGCGCAAACCAGTGTTAAAGAGTGGAGGTCTAGTTATATCATATGGTCTAATATCACACTGAAATATCATCCTCTCAAAATTTTCTTGTCCTTGCCTCGGCCCCCTCTGACATGCTCACCGGTGACCTAAATCTGCTGGACGCCTGTGAGATCGCCTTGATGATATGTTGTTGTTAAAAGCCCCACACACATACAGCACTGAAATTAAATACTCAATACATAAGCAGTGGGTTTCCCAAAGTGCGGTGGCACATGAGCTGCCTCTAGGGAGCATGCAAGGCAAAACATTGTAATGCCAGGAAAATGACTGACAAAGTGTATTCAGAGTCTGTCTAATTATTAATAAACGTATAGAAAAAAAGACTTCCAGCTTTCTTTTCTCTCATCACTCTCTCTGTCTCCTTCTCTCACACAACACATAGGCAGATTTATTATAAATGCTCACTTTCGCCCCCTAATTGTTATCAGTACCTTTTGTTCACACTGCACCTACATTACTGACGTGAGAACCCTTTTATGATTTTGCTAGTTGTCCTTTTTATTTTTCATACAGGTGCACTACAGGGTGAAGTCAGATAAATTTGGCCATCAGCAAAAATGGGCCAGATAAGATTCAAACCGTTGCCACAATAGCACATTGAGTGTTCCACCCGATATGACTGGCTTGAGGGTTTTATTTTATGTGCTTTGGCATTTTATGGTTCTTTAAATATTTTGACCCAATTTATGTTACTTTTTGCAATTTATTAGATCCTTCCCTTTCTGAAAGTTGGAGACAGAGAAAAGTTCTCCCTCACTGCCCCGCTGTCAGTGCTCAGCAGTCTTTTTGCGGGTCGGTGCCCGGGTGCGTGTTCTTAATTAACACATACCTGCGAGCAAAATCCTAATTTGCTCGCAGGTCGTGGGGATTGGGTCAGGTCGTGGGGATTTGCCCAGGTATGGGGGGAAAAAAAAAGAAGAAGAAGCAAGAATCACACAATCATTACTGCATGTACATCTCTCTCCATGTTTCTCTCTGTCTCGTGCGCCCACAGATGGAGTCTGGGAATTTGCCCTCTACGTACTGATATTAATATGTCTATTTTACTTAGTAATAAATAAAATTTGTTATTTCTATTTTATGAGTTTAACCTGAACATTCCTATTTTCACCAAAATTAATTTCTGTTCAGTTTATGTGTTTTACACAAGTGTAAATTCTGCCCTTAATTTAAATATGTTCTTGCATTAATGTATTTTTTCCAAATCTTTTTTATGTTATTGTAAATGGTTTCACATATCTCTCTCAGTATTGATGAAACGTCTCAGAACCTGGGCATGTTCACCCTCACTCACTCTTTTAATGCTCCAGCTGGTGCAATGTTTAAGGTAGATTCTCATTAATTCATTAATCTTTTACACCACTTATCCTTAGGGCACGAGGTGGGGTAGACCCTAGACAGGGTGACAATCCATCTCAGGGTGCATGTGCACACGCGCACACACAAACTACAGAACTTTGAGACCACCAATTAATGCACTATTTTGTATGTCCTTGAACTGTGGGAGGAAACCGGAGTACCCGGAGGAAACCTACCAAGCATGGGGAGAACATGCAAACTCCATGCACACAGACCTGAGACGGGATTCGAACCCTCTGCCCTGGAGGTGCTACCTAATGCAAACCTTTTCATAATATTATCAAATCTTCTCAACACTACGGCAGATATAACTATTCTATATTATTTGTCTATGAGCAAATATTCAATTTGATGCCTTCATGCAGCTGAAAATGTTCTATTATTCTTAACTTATTTGTTTGTGTTAGATAAAAGGGGGAAGGAGCATTGACTAGATCAGGCTTGACCAGAAACGTTTGGTGACCACGGCATTGGCGGTTTCTAATCCTGTTTAAAAAGATTCATGCTTCTGCCTTATTATGCATCAAACTACATTACCGTGGGAACAAAAAGTAATGTCATCAAGTTAGCATTTTTAAATATTCACTCGCTAAAAAATAAATCTTTTTAATCAATGATTTGATTACCACAAACAAATTGGATTTTATGTTTTGAAATGAAACTTGGTTAGAAGATAGCTGCAATGCAACAGTCCTTAATGAAACAGCCCCTCCTAGCTTTACTATCATGAGTGTCTGCAGAACTGTTAGGAGAGGTGGATGTGGGGCTGCTCTATTTAAAGATGGTTATCAATGCAAGCAAGTGTCGTTTGGTCAGTATTTGTCTTTTGAATATCTAGGGATTTTGCTGAAAGGTGCTCCACGTATTCTGTTCATCATTATTTACAGACCTCCAAAATACTCTCCAGACTTTATTGAAGAGTTCACAGAACTGCAATCACTGCATTTTTTCCAAATCTTTTTTATGTTACTGTAAATGGTTTCACTTATCTCTCTCAGTATTGATAACACGTCTCAGAACCTGTGCAGAGTTTGACTGTTCTGCTATAACATGGGACTTTAATATTCACATTGATAATGCAGAAATCAATACTAAAAGAAATGATAAGTGTTTTAAACACTTTTGACCTGATTCAGTATGTGCACAGCCCACACAGAATTGTGGACACACTTTAGATTTACTCATCAGTAATGGTCTAAACATCTCATCCATCCTTATTAAGGATGTAGCACTATCTAATCGCTTTTGTATTTTCTTTGATATATTGATCTCTGTTACCACTGAATCTAGATCTGTCTCTGTCAGAAAGAGATGCATTAATGAGAATACAAGTGCACTATTTATGAAGGCTATATCTTTAACACCAAGCATTTCTGTTGATCTTCTCCTTGATTCCTTCAACTCAAAAGTTAAGAATGTCATTGATGATATTGCTCCGGAAAAGGGTCCGAAATACGGGCAGACAGAAATTACCATGGAGAAAATCACCAGCAGCTCAGAGTATGAAAAGGCAATGCCGAAAAAGGCGAATATTCTTTTTATGATTATTTTCTTTTCTTTTATGTAAAGCACTTTGAATTACTATTGTGTATGAAATGTGCAATACAAGTACACTTGCCTTGCCTTAAAATTCAGTGCCATGACTTATTATCTAGAAGCACAAACAACAAGCAACAGCAGCAAACACACACACACACACTATACCCAACATGTATCTTACCCATGTAATATATATTCGGGGCTACCCAGCCTCCATACGGCAGCTCCTGCAGATAGTTAGAAGCCTCATGATTGCCTCCGATGAAGATGGTCAGGACCGGCGCTTTCTTCTCCCCTGAGTAGTACCTTCCCCAAGAGAATTCACGTGGCGTCAGAAACGAATTGAGACAGGAAAGAAAGAGTGAAAGATTTCTGTAAGGTTACTTACTTATAAAAGGTTTGCATGTGCCTGTACTTGGGTGGCACTGCCATGCACTTCAGGTCTCCTTCATTCCTCACAGCCTGGAAATCCCCACAGCACAGCAGCACGTCCACCTTAACGCCTTCCTTACGCTCCAGGTAGCCAATGGTCTCGTAGATCTTATCCAGCTCACCATGGCAACAGCCTTCCACTGCTATTCTCATCTCTGCCTCTGATTGTTTTTTTGCTTGTTTGACAGCAGATCCTTTTAAATCTTTGGTGTGAGTGCCATTAGCATCCCATCTCTACACCTTTACACCCTGTGAAACAGATCAACACTACATTGCTTTACTCTACTCATTAGACACAGCTTGACTGCGGCTAACAACACACCGCCAAGGCACGCATGCTAGCTAGCTCACTCACTCACTCACTCACTACACGTTTACCCTCTTTACAGCCAATACACCTGTGCAACCTGTGTACTATGAAACATCACAACACCCCGACCAACACTGCACTTTAAAATAAACGACTGTATTTAACTAAAAACATACCTGTGTGTGTAGCACGCGACGTCAGAGCAATTTTGTCATAGCAGCCGTTAGCGCAGAACTGTGCCCTCTTTCTCCGTGCACAGTGCGCATGCGCAACCGATTCGCTCGCTTCCTTGGGTATATGCATTTTTTTTAAACAAGTCCGCACTTTCCTTCATGCACGTCACGGGAATTTTTATAAATTAGTAAACTTACTACGAGTACTGGGGGAAAGCGTTTATAAAGTGTCACCTTTTAAAAAGTTTAAAGAAGACAATTTTATTCATATGCCAACATAAATAACAATTACTGCTAATAATACAATTACTACTACTATTACTACAGATACATTGCGTCGAGCTGGCAATCCGACTCTGTAAATAACTGCCACACAAACGACGCATATGACTACAGATTACTACTGTTAGCAGTATTTCAACTAATAATACTATTACAACAACTACTATACTACTACTATTCTGTCGACTAGAATGCACTAGTTAACTAGTAACAGCCAAAATGTTTAAATAGTAAACTAGTAAAGGCCAAACTAGGTTACATTTTAGAATTTAGACTAGTTAACTAGAAAGTTTAAAAGAAAAGTTAACTAGTTAACTGGTAACAGCCAAAATGTTAAAATAGTGGACTAGTAAAGGCCAAACTAGGTTACATTTTAGAATTTAGACTAGTTAACTAGAAAGGTTGAAAGGTTAAAAGAAACGTAACTAGTGAATGCCGAAATGGCCACTAGTTTAACTAATGAACACTTAGAGCTTTACTAGTTAACTGATAAAGCCAAAGTCATCACTAATGGAACTCACTTTGACCGTACTGGTTAACTAGTAAAACCTTTTCATGCTCAAAGCCAAAATGGATTTAACTAGTGACATTATTAACCATTTTGGTCTTCACTAATTTACTAGTTAATTTTAGTAAACTTGAATTTTAGTTAAATAGTGAACACTTAGAGCCTTACTAGTTAACTGATAAAGCCAAAATGTCATCACTAGTGCATCTAGTGGTGATTTTGATCTTGCTAGTTAATTAGTCAAGCTTTTCAAGGCTCACTAGTTAACTAAAAAAAAAGCCAAAATAGCTTCAACTAGTGGACATTTTGGCATTTACTAGTTAACGAGTTAAAGTTAACTAATGAAGGCCAAAACGCTCACTGGTGGAACAAGTTGAAGCCATTATTTATTAGTGAACACTTGGATACTTACTAGTTACAACTAGTCATGATTATGGCCTTAATAAGTAAACTAGTAAAAAAAATGAGGGTCACTAGTTAACTAGTAAGGACAAAATAGCTTCACCGATTGCCAATAGTAAGCATTTTGGCCTTTACTAGTTTACTCATTAAGCATTTTGGCTGTTACTACTTAACCATGTTAACTATCCCATCGTCAACTAGTTAATGCATAAGTGCTTGATATCAGCGATATCAAAATACATTAACTGCTAAAAGGGCGTGCCATAACTACTACGCCACAACAACAACTACTTTTATTACTAAAACTACTAACGCATAACTATTACTAATATTACTGCTACTTCAACTGTTAGTATTACTACTACTACACTTTCTACTTCAACAATTAATAATACTTTTATTAACAACAACTTCTACTGCTACTACAACTACACCTACCACCATCATTACACCTTCAACTACTACTTGTACTGCTGATATCACTTCAACTACTACTACGACTACAACTCCTAACAACAACAACAACAATAATAATAATAATAATAGAGTCTAGTCTGTGGTGGCAGGTGCAGCTGACAGTTGGGGGCGGACCGTGTGGAAAGTGCGAGTGTGAATCGTGTGCGTGGCTCAGGGGGAGAGAGATGGCGTGCTTGCTGGAGGCCCCTCTGCGCATCAGCGTGTTATCGGTGAGTCTCCGCTGCTCCGGCACTGACTAACCCGGGCTTTAAAGCGTGCATGGCGGTCCGACACGTCAGACCCGAGCGTGTTTAACATGACGCGGTTATCCGGAGAGAGTTAGACCGCTTATCGAAGCTGTGTGTATGTGTATGTGTGTGGGGCGAGGGAGGAGGCGAGAGGTTGGCTGACGGTCACCCGGAATGAGTTCCTGCACCGGCTCGGCTCGGGGCGGAGAGGATACCGTGTGACCCACCTTCCACACGGTTACTTCAGAAAACTCACACACCGGGGGGTAGTACATGTATAACAGTTAGTGAGTTAGCTTCTGAGTTAGCTAGTCGTGCTAGTTGTGTGACTTTACAGGTTTGTTGTTGCTAGTTAGCCGTGTAGCTGGACGGCTAGAAGGAGTTTAGCCAAGAGCACCGGGTACAACAGGAGGTTTATGTGTAATTTAATTACATTTAGAGGATGTACTGGTTGCTCTGGAGAGTTTATACATGGGAATAATGTTTAAAATCTGCGGTGCTGCTGTGCGGCTAGCAGGCTAAGTGAAAGTAGCCGCTGCGGAGGAGGAAACGCCCCCCGTGCTGTTGCTCCAGCACTCAGTGAGCAGAACCCCAGGACACTCACTAACCCCTACCTAGTGCACTCACACTGGAGGTCATTTAGGATCCAGCCTTAAGCTGGACTTGTCTACTTATCAGGGTGAGTCAAAAATTATCCGCACTCTGGCTGTAGAATTCATTTTGTAGAAATGTCAGAAGAACACCTCATAATATCAATAACCAACATAATCTCCTTGCTTTATAATGCACTTTGTCCATCTGTCCACAAGCTTTCGTATTCCCATTCTTGTAAAAAAAAAAAAAATTAGTTTGAGCTACAAGCCACAAATTTTTATTTTTGTCCTCATAGGGCTGCTTTCAGCGGAACGAACCGGTGAAAGTCCGATGGACCTATAGGAAGGACGCTTTAACACCTCAAAACAAAGTGTCGACGGTGTGTGCAGAAGTGTGCGGACACGCATGATATGTCACGCAAGGTCACGATGCCCTTGGACAGCTGTCCTCTGCGTTTAATTCGAAGTTTAGGTTTCAGCGCTTCAATAAGCATCTCACTGTAATGAGTACTGTTGATTGTTCAACCTTTTTCCCTTGAACCCTTGAGAATTACAGAAAACTGTAAGTGTTGATGAATTTTCCAGCTGATGGCTGAGTTTTTAACTATTTCTCGGTCAGTGATTGAGGATGTTTCCGTTCCATACTCTGCCGTTAACTCTCAGGCTCGTAGTGATGAATCCGTGTCTCATCATGTAAGTTTCTCTATCTCATGTAACCTTCCTTAGAGTATCGGTTCAAATGGTGTTTCGGCACCAGGTTCAGACCACAAAAAAAAAAAGGAACAAAACAAATCGCTGCACGCTGCTGTTCTTTGGTGCATTTGACAAGTGGGGCGTCCATTTTTGCTCGTGCTGCAGTTCCAAATGAACAGATGTAACACGTTCAGACCCACACAGCAGTGACTGGGGAGACGGTGGTCTTGAGCGGAAAGCGCTGATAATACAGTGCGGCCAACAGAAGTTTTAATATAACCGGAGTGCGGATCATTTTTGACTCTCCCTCGTATGTAAGGTTGGTTTCGTTTTGGAAAAATATGTTAAAATTTATGTAAATTAAAACAGAATTTGGATAAATCACGTGTGTGTCAGTGTAACTCAATGTGCATCCAAGGGCCCCTGAGTGGCGCAGGTGTCAAGTGCTCGCCCTACATCCGGGAATCATTGGTTCGCTGGTTCTATCCCTGGGTGATGCTGTAACCTCTCGCAGCCGAGGGTCTAGAGAGAGCTAATTGGCCGAGCTCTCTCACATTAATCACGGCTCTTAACAAATTAAGCACAGGCATCTGTGAGCTCAAGCAAGCAGAAGGAGCGGATAGTGCCGTCCTCCTCTGAGTGTGTTAAGCTGCCCCCAACAGTGCATGAGCGAGCAGTTTGAAAAGATGTTGGTGGCGTCACATGGTTTGGAGGAAACACGTGATAGTCTTTGGCTCTTCTGACAGAATAGTCGTAGTAGCCTAAGTAGAAAACCGGGGGGAGGGATTTCTACTAAGTACTGCTACTACTTTTGTTTCTAACACAAAAGGAGAACATCACTGCAAAAAAAAAATGTAACACAGTAATCATTTATTCTTAATTTTGTTTTCATAATTGTCATAAGCCAAAATTATAATTGACATTCGATTCATTTAAAGGGGGCCCTAGCCACCCCTCATTTTTCTTCATTAAATGAAATTCAGTAATGTAGATTACAGTAAAGAAATAAAAATAATTGTTTTAATGCGACAGGCTGCAAAGTGCCTAAAGATACGATTTAAAACTTGGTTGTTTATGTAACAACCTCCGCAGCGACCTCGTTTCCCCTCTTGTCTGTTCCAACCACTCCGCATTCAGCATCACCAGCGTACTAATCACTGGCCTGATCATCTGTCATCATCTGTACCTGTTTCTCACTGGTTTTTGCCTTAAATTAAATATTTTTTTTTTTTATGCCTGAGTGATTCATAGGTCACTGTGTGGCTTAACAAACATAACATTCCTCCGAAACTAGTCAGGTACAGGGACCGGACTGAAAAATGAGAGACAAAAAAACATCCTTCGGGAAGCTTGAAGAACTGTTACTCAAGACTGAATTTAAAAATACAAGAAAGTCTGTCTCTCGTGAAGCAAAATATGAAGAAATGAGGGTTGGCTTGAGAATTTTTTTTTCACAGAACTTGTCTGACAAAAAAAGTTGAACCTGGATGAACCAGGTAATGGAGATTAAACCAGGGACAAGGCAGGGTTGAGTGATGCTATTTTGACCTTCGAGATTCAAAGAACTTTATTAATTTCAGAGAAAATTTGACTTTCATTTGGATCGTATCTAGTATATCTGGACGGTGTTTATACACATAACAAGAGCACCTTTTTTGAGTCTTGTGATGTGACCAGGATAAGAATTTAACCCACTCAGTCTTGTGACTACCAATCAGCATATTATATATCAATAAGTGATGGCGCATACCTCAGGATACACTCCACTAGAAGTACATTGGCACAGGGTCAGTGATTTTACCGAACGCAACAATAAAGCAACGCAAAGCTTCGAGTCAGCCTCGGCTCAGTATTCGACTCAAAGCTGGTCATTAAAGTGGCTTCCATAGGCATTGTGAGCTGATCTGCGATCAGCATAGTTCACCGTTTTAAAACTCTTATTCCTTTTATATTCATGACTGAAAGCATAGAGCTGATCCTAGACACTTGTGAGCTCTGTCATTAGTAGAGAAGAGTTCTGGCATGTTTACAGTTTGACAAGTGTCACATGACTCGGGAGTGTTTCAGTCATGTGACCGTCAGCAGTCCTGATTTTGATAAGGCAGTAATGCAGATCCCTCATGACCTGCATGTCGTCACTGGAACTTGGGTGAAAGTTTTGTTTATGCTGCACAGACATCCAAGAAGCCTGTGTTTACGAAACATTTGACGGCACTCCCTTATGCTGTGACGTGCCAGGTTTGATACTTGAGCAATCCTGAGGTTCAGGCCGCTAAGATTACGTCACACGGAGTTGGAGTTGCTTGAAGAGATCCAAGTGGGTCCCTTTCCTTCTAGATACTTCAGTCCCGTGATGAACGTAAACAGACAGAGTTATCAAGTGTCAGATCTTTCGTCCTGTTGCCCAAGAGAGCTGGCGATGGTTGGATTCAGGGCAAGCTCTGGGCAGGATGGGGGCTTCCCAGCTCTCGTCCTGCTGCTCTACTCCTCTTAGCTGTTTTGTGCTCTGTGTAGTTATGAAGTCGAGTAAATGCACTGATTTGTGATGTTTTTTTTTTTTTTCCCATCTTCTCCTTGTCACTATGCAGGAAGTCACAGCCACCAGTCGCCATTATGTTGACCGGCTCTTCGATCCCGACCCACAAAAAGTACTTCAAGGAGTCATGTGAGTATAGACCGACACCTCGGACCTGCCTGTTTAACGATCAGCTCATAACGGTGTCTGTGTGTGGTGTGCATTATTATTGTACACTGTGTGTGTGTGTGTTTGTGTGTGTGTGTGTGTGAATGGGCCTTGTATTTCTTTACATTCATGTTCCCGCAGTGCGTGCATGCTCCTGTGTTGTGACCGTGCACAATCTTTTCAGCTTTATTTTTAGATCGGAGCTCTAGTTACGGCTAGCTGTCTGCTAACGAGCTGCTTCATCAGTACTTTTCCGCTCTGATATAAGCAGCTTTAGCTCAGCTTCTTACATCCCTATAAGATTTGTGCAGACACAGATTGACATCATTAATCTTAATATTGAAATCGCAATTAAGAAGTTGCTTGTGTTTGTCTTTTTTTTTTTTTTTTTTCCCGATTTTCTCCCCAATTTAGTCGTGGCCAATTCCTCCCCGTCCCACATTAAGGCTACTACTACCATTCAGCCGGGAGGGCCGAAGACTATCACGTGTTTCCTCCGAACCGCGTGATG
>JAOTRS010000047.1:10187631-10197935 GCA_028565755.1 Dinotopterus cunningtoni
TAGAGCCGTGATTAATGTGGGAGCACAAAGTACCTCTCATCCCTCCCCTCTGAGAGAGCTCGGCCAATCAGCTCTCCCTAGACCTCTGGCTGTGAGAGGTAACGGCATCACCCGGGGATCGAACCAGCGATCTCCGGATGATGGGGCGAGCGCTTTACCACTGCGCTTATTTTATTATGTACACTGATCAGCTATAACATTAAACCTACTTAAAAACCTCATAACAGCTCTGACCCATCAGGCCATGATGGACTCTCATTTTACATTTTATAAATTACCAGAGGCTACACGCGACTCCGCCCACATGTGCCTCTACTTCCTGCGAATGGAGTGTTTGGTCAACTCGCTTTAAATGGGCAACTTGTAATCGTAATTATAAGGTATCGCGTGATCCCCGGTGATCCCCCATCTCTAGCCTCTCTGTATCAGACTTGCTTTAAAAGTATTTCCCACAGATGCTGATTGTATTGAGATTTGGGATATTTGAAGGCCAAGTCGACCCTATGCAGGGCGCATCATCCTGCTGAAAGAGGCCACGCCCATTAGGGAGTACTATTTCCATAAGGGTGTGTACTTGGTCTGCAAAAGCGTCTCGGTAGGTGATGCGTATCAAAGTAACATACACATGAATGCCAGGCCCATGGGTTTCACAGCAGACTATTCGTTATAGCGTCACACTGCCTCTGCTAGGTTGCCCTTTTCCCATCCTGGTGCCATCTCTTCAACGGGGAAGTGATGCACATGCACTCAGCAATCCACATGATGTAAAAGATTGATCAGACCAGACCACTTCCTTTTTTTGCTCCAGACATCAGTTCTATGCTTCCATGCCCATTGTAGGTGCTTTTGGTGGTGGACAGGGGGGTCAGCATGGGCACACTGACTGGTCTTGTGCTCCACAGCACCATACACACACCAAGCTGTCCCATGCACTGTCTGTATCTCTGACACCTTTCTTTCTATCACAGCTAGCATTCACTTTTTCAGCGAGACAGGTTAGCCTTCGCTCCCCCTCATCTCAGTGAGACGTGGCTGCCCACGACCCCGTCGCCAGTTCATGGCTTGTCCTTCCTTGGACCTCTTTTGGTACGTACCAAGGACTGCAAAATCAGGATCACTCCACAACAGCAGGTCTTGGTACGTACCAAGGACTGCAAAATCAGGATCACTCCACAACAGCAGGTCTTGTGAAGTGATCCTGATTTTGCAGTCCTTGGTACGTACCAAAAGAGGTCCAAGGAAGGACAAGCCATGAACTGGCGACGAGGTCGTGGGCAGCCACGGCTCACTGAGATGAGGGGGAGCGAAGGCTAACCTGTCTCGCTGTCTCGGTCCGAAGTGAACACTTTGTGAACGCGCTACACAAATAGGAAACAGGAATAAAAACCAAAATCACTAAAAAAATTTTTAAAAAACAACTTCACAATAAATTTAGCAAGCTTACACAGCATTGAAAATGAAGCTTGTGATTATGGCAGAGAGTAACTACAGTCAGCCCAAAAAAAAAATTTATACACATTTCAACATGTAAAATATCACCTTTCTTCTGATATGACTTCTATATATTCTATATATGGATCTTGAGTATTTTAAAGTGTAACACATGAAAATCGATTGTTTTCACAGTGACATGAAGAATGCTGTGATCGGAAACAACAAACAGAAGGCCAACCTGATCGTGCTGGGAGCCGTTCCCAGGTAGGCGGAGCCACATCTGGCCTGTGTTCAGCTCCCGGATTCACACTGTACACAAACACACCTAAAATATGACCAGAGGCTGCTTTTTTGTGTGCAAACAGATTTGTAATAGTTGTATGCTAATGATGCAGCTTCTAACAACGCACTGCTTATTTTAATACTGTAGGTCAGAGGTGTGTGTGTGTGTGTTTCTGAACTGAACTGGAAATGAATTTGTAACTCGGTGAAACTTGTCCATTATTATCTAAATAATCTAACTATCATGATTTATCAATCTGATGCTAAACCAACAGACACTTATTGATTATTGTGAATTAGAAACAAATGCCATGGTTGTGTTTTATAGTGTCACTTTACTTCCCCTATTTTGACTAGCGTCAATGACTCGCCGTGACAATGTGACGCTCAATTTGAACTGCTGAAATATTTTTCAGGGATAAGGGGGACAAAATTGATTCAGTGCTGTATCGTGATTAATTTTTTTTCATATTTGTAACTTAAATTATTAAGATCATTAAACAAATTTTCATATTGCACAAAGATAACCTGAATAAATACAAAACACAGTTTTTTAAATGATGATTTAATTTATTATGGGGAAAAAGCTGTCCAAACCTGCCTGGCCCTATGGGAAAAAGCAAAATCTTGAATGAACTGTGATTAACCACATTTTTTTGGAAAGCTTAGTTTTTCATTTCACTTGCCACACGCAGGCCTCATTCCTGCCAGACCTGTTGAATCAAGAAGTCATTTAAATAGGACCTGTCTGACAGAGTGAAGCACGCTAAAAGATCTTAAAAAGGCAACACATCGTTCCGTGATGTAAAGGAATTCAAGAACAAATGACAAACAAATAATTGATGTGTATCCATCTGGAAATGGTTACGATGTGTAATATTAAAATTAGTTTGATGATCTGAATCATTTAATTGAGTCATATGTGAAAAAAAAACAGGACCTGGGCAAATACTTTTTCACAGCACTCTACATGTATCACCACACTGACTATAAAATACATTTTTGACAATATTTTTTACATTTATATACGTCCTCCATAATCCTAGAGGTGATAGGAATAGGACGTTTTCACATCAGGGCCCTAGATGACGACAAAGCTGTGTTTCTCCAGTAGAAGTCTTATTTCTAGAAAGTGTGTTTATATACATTTACATTGATTCATTGTGCAGACTGAGACATGCTATGTTTATTTATTTATTTATTTTTATTGTAGAGCAGTTGTTAAATCACTTCTTTAAATTTAGTATAACCTTGGAGGTGTTTGTGTGTCTGTGTCTGTGTGTCTGTGTCTGTGTGTGTGTCTGTGTGTGTGTCTGTGTCTGTGTGTGTGTGTGTGTGTGTGTGTAGGCTCCTGTATTTACTCCAGCAGAGCTCGTCCAGTGCAGAACTGAGGACAGAATGTGCCGTGGTGTTAGGCAGCCTGGCCATGGGCACTGAGAACAACATCAAGTCCCTGGTGGACTGTCACATCATCCCCGCTCTGCTGCAAGGTCTCTGTCCTCTTCTCTTTGCCTCACTCTCACTTCCACCACATTTCTGTTCCCACTCGAACCTCTATACTGGTAAAACAATAAGTTTTGTCTCTTTTTTGCAGGTCTCTTGTGTCCTGACCTGGTCTTCATCGAGGCCTGTCTACGCTGCTTAAGAACGGTCTTCATCAGTCCTGTCACACCGGTGCAGCTACTCTACACGGTAAGACAACAGCACAGGCTTTAGGTTTGAGGATCGTTGTGTATTGGGTTTGTATATAACTTTTAACTCGATGATGCAGACGTGCCTAATAAATCCTCCATGTACGGCTGCCTTATTTTCTCTGGCATTGTGTGTTAGAATTTAAACCAGAGGCTTCCTCAAGGTAAAGCAATGAATAAAGTGTTCCTTCACAGTTCCGCTGAGAGAACAGGCTCAGATACACACGGTGAGACGTCAAGTCATTATTATTAACAGTAATAATAGCAGTACATAAGCCACATCAGCATGTGGGGAAAATAGAACAAAAATATAGAAACTTTTTATTTATTTATTTATTTTTTTAAAGAAAACTCTTTAGAAACTTTAGATTTATTTCAAGAACTTACTTCAACTTTTCAAATATTAGGCTCATGTTTTAAGTGTGTACACTAATTTTATTCCTGTGTATTGGAACCATAAACCTATTCATGAACACAACACAAGGTTGAATTGGACTTTATTTATAACTTGCTTTCGACTTGTTGGGATTTGGATTACGTTTTTTGGGTTACATTTTTTTAAAGTCATCAGTTAAACAGGCTCGTAACTATAAGAATTTAATAATAAGTATAATAACTTTTATGTTTGTGGGTTGTAATTTACAAACAAACATATATAAAACAAATACCCTTATGTAAAACTATTGCTTGTAAAGAACTGTCAAACAGTATTAGACCAGAGATGTGAAAGTGCCTTTGTTGTTGATAATATATTTTGGTTTATTTTGGTTTGTATGATTATTTCTCTGCAACATAGTATTTGAGCTGGTACTGGTGTAGTCATTGCGAATTCATATAAACTTTTTCTTTCTGTAGTTGTGTGAAGTTTGCTGTCTGATGTGTGTATGTTTTTTTTTTTTTTGTTGTTAATATAACTCTTGAATCATTCATTCATTGGAATGATTAAAAGTCACTACTGTCAGTTAGTAAAGTAAATGAACTGAAATTATTGTACACATACTATTAACTCGGTTTAGATTTCCGTACAGGATAAGCGGTATAGACGATGAGATAAGTGTTGAGATAAGGCCAGATGTAGACAAGTAGACATGGGCATGTTAAAGCGGAGCAAACTCTATCTACAGCCACTCTTATTCTCATCAGGACCCAACTGTGATCCCTCACCTGATGTCTCTGCTGAGCCGGTCCCAGCACACACAAGAGTACATCACCCAGATCTTCTCTCACTGTTGCAAGGTAATACACACACACACACACCTATATCCTCTTTACATACTGACATTTGGAATTTACAACACTGTCAGAAGGTCAATGTGTATTTGTGTCGGGCTATTACATGAATTTCTGCCGAATTTAAGTGACAGTAAAACAAACAAATGAAAAGGAAGACATTGTTTGACAGTAAAATCCCAAAGAAAAATATCATTGCATCTTTGAAGGAGACTTTTTGTAGGCTCATTAATTATGACTGTTTTGGGAAGCTTACTTTTTTATAGTATTATCCAACTAATTTAAATTTACTCAGTGACGTTTCTAGACTATATTATTCCTGTATTATTTTTCCACCTAATTTTTTGTGGTGTTAATAAAAGTGCAAGGAATTTTTTTTTTTTTTAAGCGATAACTGCACTGCCTGGCCAAAAAAAAAAAAGGCAAAAAGAAAACAACTAAGAAGATTTGAAATAACTGGAACTGGGTTAAAAACCCTTCGACACATTATCAAAATCTGGAAGGACTGCTGAACTGTTGACTTTGTGGAAAAAACATGGTCAGAAAAATCATGATGTAAACATGTGGTGAAGTTGCTCAAAGAGAAGGAGCATTTCCTATACACACACACAATGTGATCAGAACTCACGGTATTGGGACTAAACAGCTGTGTGGCCATCAGAAAACCACTTGTTAGTGAGACTAATCAGAAAAAAAGGTTTGAGTATGCTAAGTGCTTAAAGATTGGACTTTAGAGCAATGAAAAAAGGCCCCGTGTTCTGATGAGTCCAGATTGACCCTATCCCTATGTACTGAGTGACCATGTATGGAGTTTTTCTTCCTGGATGAAACAGACGTATTCCAGCACTCTAGCGGTAAAAGACTGGTTCTGGGAGCATGAGTAATCGTTCTCACACATGACCCGGCCACCACATTGTGTGCTGTAATCAAAGCTAAAGGTGACCGAATGAAATCTTAAGACTGTGTGACTTTTTTTGGCCAGGCAGTGTATATATACCAAAGTGGTAAACAGTTATACTGTATTGTTGCCACAACAAATATAACATGCATGTTGGAGTAGAAGCACAAAAAAAACTAACTATAGACTAAAATGTTCTTAGCTTCCCATTGGAATTGCTCAAAATACCCTGTTTCCATCTTAACTCCTGAAACTATATCCAGAGGATTTGCACAACCTCTATTCTTTGGACCTGTTTATTGAACAGAGTTTAGATCACTGACCCAATTGGATTTAATTAAACACTGTCTTTATGTTATATGTACCTGTGCAGTTTTATATCCTGGGATGTTTTAAATCCTGCTGTATGTCCTTTAGCCTTTTTACATTTTTCTGTTTGTTCAGACTCCAGAGCACCAGACAGTTTTGTTTAACAATGGTGCAATCAAGAACATCGCGCCGCTGCTCACGTCACCGTCCTATAAGGTACCCCACATTAAATCCCGACATACACACACAAACACTGGACGTTTGTCACATAAAACAGTTGCAGACCATCTTTTCCTCTTCCCTCTCTGTTTCTGTACAGGTACGAATGCAGGCATTAAAATGTTTCTCCGTCCTTGCATACGAGAACCCTCAGGTCTCCATGATGCTGGTGAAAGGTAAGAGGGTCATTCATTTAGAATTTTTTTTCCACCTTTTCTTAATTTAATTCTTAAAAGGCTTGTAAATGTTGATGGCGTGTGTAATTTTCAGAGCCGGTGGACAGCGAGTTGCTCTCTCAGGTTTTGGTGCGAATGATGCAAAGAGATAAACCCATTGAAATGCAGCTGACAGCAGCCAAATGGTGAGTCTTGCCCACTCGGACACAACTCGCACACTGTGCTCTCGCTCTGCGTGTGGAAAGATAGTTTTAGGATATTTGTGATGTTCAACATACTGCATACTTCCCTTTAGTGGTTCAGAGTTTATAATGGCTATGCAGAACTTTTTTCCAAATGATTTCAGGCATAGACTTTATACAAACACCTGGATACACTCTCCGCAATGTCGCCCATAGGTTTTCTAAAGAGCTTCACAGGTTTGAAGCTCAAATTTGGGAGCTCTGACTCTACCTAAACCCCGTTCAATCCATAAATGGGCAAATGGGCGGAATGAATGGAGTAGCTTATGGTAAGGCATGTCAACTCAAACTACAGGGATTCCAGTTAGCTGGTTAGCTAAAGTCATGCACAGCACAGGGCTAGCAGTTTGACACCTGTAAAGCAGCTGTCACTCAAATCCTTCATGCCTCTGACTATGCATAACTTTTTGGCTTAATATAATTTTTTTTTAATTGATTTTTAACAACAACAAAAAAAGCAGAGCCAGATTAATATACAATCGACACCCGCAGCAAACATTTAAACATAAACAATAACCTGTTAATATAAAAAATGGCTTAATATAATTTTAACTGATAAGTTACATAAAAATTCATCCTCATACAACTGTCATAAATGGGAAATCTAGCTACTGTGATGAAAACCGTTTTTGTACTAGGCTGTAAGCATATTTATTTCTGCTGTTAAGTTTTGCATTTTACCCTGGGCTCTGTGCTTATTGACTCAGCCCCCAGTGACATTTGAGGAACTGCAGATTCATTTTTCTTTCTTCATTTTTTTCTTTCTCCGTCTCTTTCTCTCTTTGTCTCTTCTTTATCTATCTTTCAGTTTAACATACATGTGTCGAGCTGGAGCCATCAAAACAGATGAAAACTGTATTATACTAAAGGTAGTGCAAGACATTTTACATTTATATTTCCTGTAAATTAGTATTTAATATTTAATTTATTTTTATCTTCACCTACTGTATATGTTTATCCGTCTTGCCCATGGTTGGTGTGTGTGTGTGTGTGTGTGTGTGTGCTCAGACTCTACCGTGCCTGGTACGCATGTGCAGCAAGGACCGGTTATTGGAGGAGCGAGTGGAAGGGGCGGAGACGCTGGCCTACCTGATGGAGCCTGATGTGGAACTCCAGAGGATAGCGAGCGTCACGGATCACCTGGTGGCCATGCTCGCCGACTACTTCAAATACCCCAGCTCAGTCAGCGCCATCACTGACATCAAGAGGGTGAGACACTGAGACACACAAAGCTGATTTCATTTGTTCATTGCCATTTAAAGGTTAACATTGAAAGGCTTTATGAAACTTTTATAATCTGTAAATAACATGTTCATGTGGAGGTGAATGGGAAAGGCTGTTGTGATGACAGTGAACAATAAGCTGCACATTTAATTTGATTAGGAACAGAATGTGGCATGGTTAATTAAAGCATCAGATATTTTCCATGGATTATCTCTGATAATCTCTCTCTCTCTCTCTCTCTCTCTCTCTCTCTCTCTCTCTGTCTGTCTGTCTTTAGCTGGATCATGACTTGAAGCATGCACACGAGCTGAGACAAGCAGCCTTCAAACTCTACGCCTCTCTCGGCTCAAACGATGAAGACATTAGAAAAAAGGTTCGCTGTCATATATACAGTGTGTGTGTGTGTCATATATACATTTTTATTTTCATTTATTTTTTTATTATTATTTTTTATTATTATAATTTTTTTTATCCCAAGTTCTTCAAACAGTCTCCCGGTTCAGTTTATACTCTATGGCCAAAAGTATGCGGACACCTGGCCATTACACCCGTATGTAATTTTTAAACCTCCAGTATAATATTTAGTCCCCCTTTACTGTTACAGTGCACTTCATAATTGGGAAGGCTTTCCGCAAGATTTTCGAGCTTGATTATGGGGAACTGTGTTCATTTAGCCACGTGAGTGAGGTCAGGCGCTGATGTTGGCGGAGGAGGCCTGGTGTGCAATCGGCGTTCCAGTTTATTCCAAAGGTGTTCTTGGTGGTTGAGGTCAGGGCTTGATGTTGGACATTGAGTAACTTCCACTCCAACCGTGACATGTTTTCGAAGAGCTCACGTTGTGCACACGGGTATTATTGTCATACTGGAACAGGTTTTGGCCTCTAGTTCCAGTGAGGGGGAAATTGAAATGCTGGAGCATACAGAGACATTTTAGACAACTGGGTGTTTTGAACGGCAGCAGTTCAGAAAAGAACCACATACAAGTGTGATAGACAGGAGTCCACTAATACTTGGCGACATCAGTTTTTTTGTTTTTGCATAAGGCAAAAGTGGTAACCTTGGATTATTAATCAGGGAGTACTGAATTTAAGTGCAACAATATTTAATCAATCTTTAGTGACTTTTTATTATATGTTTGCTCTAACGACCCACTTTTTTTTTGTCTCATAGTGGCGCGTCACTTTGCTGCTTTTTTTTTTATCATCACGGTTTCTGAACATACGAGATAAAGATTACGAATAAACATGTATTGATTTTTCCATTCATTTTTAAAGGTTCAGTTTTCATAGTCTACATTTCTCGGAGTAAGCCATGCTGTGTCCACGCACTCTGTCTATAGACGGTAAACTATCGCAGAGATTGGCTCTGTCGAATGGCCACGCCCACCTCGTGGAGAAAAAGCGCTATATTACTAGTATATTAATTATTCTGATTTGAAAGAAAAGTATCAGGGTCCAGGTACAGTATAACTGTCACTCGGTCCAGTTCCAGGTTCGCCATTTAGTGATGCCCGATATAAATCTTTAGAAGGTTTGCAAATCACTCTGAATAATACCATCTGCCACATTTTTTACATAAATGTGCAGATGGAAGCGGTCTAATCCCAAAGCTGGTTTTCAATTTTTTTGTTTTTAACTTATGTTAGGGTTATTTATTCAAATATTATGGTAATTTAAGTTTTAACACAACAGTGTTCATGAAGCTCAAGTTTGAAGACTTGTTTTTTTCTTCCCCTAATTTACTTAAACAGTTTGTAAAAACTGTAGGCCACTTGTTTTGTGTTGGCTGCATTTGACCAATCTGGCTCCCACCAAATAAACAACAGAAATCTTTACTCTGAAAGAGATGTTATAAAGCAGCCCTGGTTTCCCCAGTGGCACTGCAACTAAAATTCCTGTTGGAAAAAATCGGAAGCTAACATTTCTATCAATGTGTAAATGCGTGCCTTTTTTTTTTTTTTTTTTAAGCGAATATCCATTGCTTAAAAAGAAATGCTATTTTGATTACCCAACTTGATTTTACAGACTGTTATCAATTATCTCTTTTTCTTTTCCTGCAGATCACAGAGACAGAAAACATGATGGACAGGATAGTAAGCGGCCTGTCTGAGTCCAGTATAAAGGTCCGCTTAGCCGCCGTCAGGTACTGTGTCTCACTCTCTTTACTCAACCGTAACTCAGCTCCCTCTCCTGCTCACATTAAAGTTTTTAAATATTACTATTGTAGGGTTCTGGTGGTGATTTTTTTGCTCTCAAGAGTGTTCTGAGAAGGGAAATCATAATGTATGTACAGTTAGAATTACCTTGGATTACGAGCATAATTTGTTCTGGAAGCTGGCTCGTATTTCACAACACTCGTAAACCAAATCGAATTTTCTCATAAGAAATAATAGAAAATCTAATTATTCGTTCCACAGCCCAAAAAAATAAATACATGAAAATAATTAACACAAAATATAAAGTAAAAATAAAACAAATTAACCTAATAAATAATTAATAATACTAATAAACCTGCACTTTACTTTTAAAAAAAAGTAAAAATAAATCCCAACAGATAAGTGTTTCCGTTTATGCGCGCAGGCGCTGTGTGTGTGTGTGTG
>JAOTRS010000047.1:10207839-10218374 GCA_028565755.1 Dinotopterus cunningtoni
AACCCTGACCCAAAGTTGCTTAAACCCCTGCCTGGCATTAACAACCCTACCCACATCCCAGCACCCCTACACAGTTCCTAGGTAAAGAAAATAGATTCGAGAATGATGTGTCCCTATTAAAGCAAGATGACGGGTAGAAGCCCGTGCTTAGTGTTTGGACCTCTGTATATTCATAAGACATTGTGATGGTGTTTTCTCAAGCTTGTGAACCTTGGTTCGTTTCGGCTGCAGAAACGTTGCAGCTTGACACCATCACTGAATGTGACCGAGTTGACAATAAACTTGCTTTTATAGGTTTGGTCAAATGAAACAGAGTGTAGAAATATTCACCTGAGCACTTTCTACTTAGAAGAATTCACTTTTCATTCAGTGTGATTGGTAAATAAACAAATAAATAGACAAATAAATAGTTAAATAAATAATAATTAGGTGATAAAAGTGCAGTGCTCGTTAACATATGACATATGACTGAAACCTTTTTGTAAGAATGAACAGAAAACGAATGGGGAGATGTTCTGGAGATGTTGGATGGTTATAGGAAAGGCACACGTGGCTGGATGGCTAAAGCTGCGTGTGTTTTGTTGTTTTATTCAAACTTGCACCTGCGGATTTACTTCCATCACTAGATCTATCCCGTAGGTGCAGTTTATAGTCTGTTGGCTGTTTGGCATGCCACCATATGTTACTGGGCCTCCCAAATGGACACTATTTGGCATGCTGTCTTACACTGACATACTCAGTCTTCCCACTATTTGGCATGCCAGCCTAGGGCAGTATGATTTGTAGCTGGCATATTTTGTATGTCTGTCTGGGTCCCTATCAGAAGTTTGTTGTGATTGTCTTGTTGTAATGCCTGTTGTGGTCACATTTCGAGACTGAAGCTCCTCAGAGGACCACGCTGGGCTATTGGCCATTATTCCATGTAACAACCACATGGTATATGACATTATGTATGTGTAATTTATGTAAACCAAAAGGGATGGCTACCCTTTTCATATCACTTATTCAAAATCATACATTTTGTTCAGTAGCCTTATAATCATCATGTCAATGAGGGCAATAAGATAAATCAGTCTGTTACAATATACTGCTAAACCTCTGTAAAGAAATTGATAAAATAAGGCATGATATACATCGATCAGCCATAACCTTAAAATTATTATCATTAGGGATATCCCATAGGTTTCGGGATCCCCTTGTGCAACCAGGGCAGCTCTAAACCCTCTGGGTGTGGCTCTGCAGGGTCTCTGAGGGTGTGCTGTGTTGTCTGGAACCAGGATGTTGGCTGTCAATCCTTTCGGTGCTGTGGGTTGCAAAGTGGAGCCTCTGTGGATAGGACTTGTGTGTCTGGTCCATCCCAATTGGATTGGGATCTGGTAGCTAGGTTGGCAGCCTTGGGCTCTTTGCTTGCTGAGCCCTATGCGCCGTCAGCTGGGGTACACTGCGTGTTCTGATACCTTTCTATTGTGGCCAGAATTTAAATTTTTTGTTGATTTGGGCTCTATTTACTTTTCTGTGGGATTGGACCAGACAGGCCGGCCTTTGCTCCCCTGGGTGCCGAGGATCCAGTCACCAGTTTACTGATATATAATTATTGATAAATGTAATTCAATTCATCTGGTCGTTGTGTTAATGTTATGGCTGATTGGTGTATAAATTTGTTTGCTGTGTAAAGTTGGGATAAGTTGGGACATTCTCAGTGTAAATAAATGTCCAACATACAGGACTGGACATGGACACGTGTTGGCTACTTGTGCTCAAATAGGGTGAAGAAACAGAGTGATATGTGCTGTGGTGTAACACATTCATTCATCTATCTAATTACTGTGAAAAATCAGAGCAAGTAGATGCATTTGTGAACAATGGTTGATTATACATAAAGCACTAATGTTTTGGCAGTACAGAAGAGTAACATGAGATTGAAAACATGTGCCATCTTCCATATTCAGGCCTATAAGAACAACATGTACCCATGCAGAATAACCAACCGGAACTCTTCATAGGTCAAGTTCTTATTACAAAGTTTGCTGGGTTTGGTTGGTTTGTTACAGATTTTGGTTGCCATGCACCATGCCAAATTGAGCTTTGCGTCTTATAATGCCACTGGAGAAGAGCTCTTGTCTGTCCAAAGAGGCACAGTCCCCTCTGTGCTGATATGGTTGGGATTGGCTGGTGTCAGATTTTGGTGTGTTGAGATGGTGTGAGATGCCATCACAACAAGTTATGAAAGCCATAGTCTTGAAGAAAAGCAGCTCAAGTTGCCCATTTGTAGGGTGGATGGACCCTGATTTACTTTCTGGATAACATTCAAACTCTTCATATTATCCTTTCACCCTCACTTTATGTATTGATATGCTGCAGTCCAACTCCTGGTTGTGCTGTGCTACTGCTCTTCTCCCATCCTCCCTATGGCATTCACAGTGGTGGTCCTTCCTCATCGATGAAGCTGAGGTGCTCTGTTGAGCTCTTTGCTCCTGTATCCCACTCCTGCATCTCCAGTTCCAGCTGAGGCTGCTCAGTGCCAGACGCTGCCTGGGCATAACTAGAGGTCTGCTGGTGCCATGGGAAGCCCACAGACCCCTGGCCATCTCTCAGGGAACAGAGCAACAGAGGGGAGGTGTGTGGGCAGGATGGTGAGGAACAAGGCAGGGTCTGAAGTAGGGGTGTGGAGGCAGAGGAGGCTGGAGAGGGATCACTCCTCAGTCTGTGGTCACCAGGGGAGTTACTTAGGGAAGCAGGTGCTGAGCAATGTGAATGTATTGGGGGTGGGATGTCCTGGGTAGGTGGTGAGATGTCTTGTGATGATGGGGGAAATAACAGGCCCTGTGTACAGCTGTTGGGGCAGGAGGGGTGTGGTCCTTGACAAGGTGTCAAAGACGGTGACTGGGAGCGTGAAGATGATATAGACAGCGAGAAAGAAAGAGAGGGGGAAGTGGTACAAGAGGCAAGCCGCTCTGGAGCTGCCTGCCCATAGCCATTGGTAGGGCCAAGAGGGATATTGTGCTGCCCTGCCCCTGTGCCAACTTTTTGAATAGTCTCTAAATGGGACAGGCTGGCATGAGGGGAGCCATTTGAACAAACCACATGGGATTGCGGTCTCTGTGGTGGGCTGGTGGGTATGAGGCAGCTGGGAAGACCTACCACCGCCACCGGGTCTGCAATGTCCAAAAGAGAGCAGGGTGGTGCTAGAGGATGTGGAACTGCAGGTGAGTTCATGGACAGACCACTGCCAGGTACACTCACTGGTGGTGGTGGGGTTGAGAGGTGTGGCTGAGCAGCAGTGAGGAACAGAGGCCGAAGGAGACGAGTCATCTCCTGCAATTCCTGACTAAGCTGAGAGACCTGTTTTGACAAGCTGTTCATCTGCAAAAAAACAAAGCAAATTAATGAGACACTCCAAATTTAAGACATTAATGAATACAGATTATACACTGTGTTTTCACACCACACCCTCTAGCTAATCACCAGTTTGAAACATCTTTTGCTTAGTTACATGGCATGTTATCATGCTGGAAATAGTTTTTACAAGATGGTAAATTGTGGCCAATCTATGCTCTAGTGGTGCAACACTACCACCAGCCTAATCAACCTGATCTGTAAAAACTAGGTATGTTGGGTCCATAGACTCTCATAGAGATTTGCCAAACCACGCAACATTTATCAAATTTTTAGCTATCCAGTTTGGCTGAGTGTGATTTTTCCCCTCAACATTTTCGCAAAGAGGTTAGTCGATCATTGAAGCCTTGATATCAGCCCTGACCAGGCTGGCCAATTTCCAATTAACTCTCTAACCAAAAAAGTTAATATTTGTGGCCTAAAAGGATACCTCATGCATATATACATCAAGCTGTTGAATTGATTTACTTTAACACACTGCGCATCAGGCGGCATGGTGCCTTAGTGGTTGGCACTGTCGCCTTGGACCTCCAGGGTCTGGGTTCGATGCCTTGGGGTGTGTGTGCATGGAGTTTGCATGTTCTTGCTTTGGTGGGTTTCCTCACGAAACAGGTACTCCAGTTTCCTTCCACAGTCCAAAGACCCGCAGATTAGGCTAATTGGCGTTCACGAATTGCCTGTAGTTTGTGTGCCCTGCGATGGATTGGCACTCTGTCGAGGCCCTGTACCCTGCCTTGTGCCCTACTATAAGTCTCCTGAGATAGGCTCCAGGCCCTCTGCGACCCTGTATACAGGATTAAGCAGTATAGACGATGAGTGAGTGAGTGACTAAGATTGCGCATCACAACATGATTATTTGTCTGCTTGCTTCTGATAAAGCTTGCTCCTATATTGCTTTTTCACACCTTCACATCGAAGCAGGTTTTCCACTTTAGTTGGTTGACAGGATAAATGGCAGATTAAAGCTTTAGTGTTTCACACACTCACCTCTTCGCTCAGTTTGCTGATGCTCTGCCTGGTTTCCACATGCTCTTGGCTTACTACACATACACAGACAAAATGAAAAAAGTGAGTGGGTAACGATACTAGGATTTTTGTATGTTCCTTCCTCAATAAAATCCGCCAATCCATTTATTTAATTAATTAAGACAGATGAAAGTATAAATAGTTTACCTGGAGAGGGGGATGCAGGGGCACTATGAGGTAGGTTAGAGCTGAACTCAAACCTCTGCACTGAACCAGAATTGCTCTCTGTCTCAATGCCGTCCACAAACCTGTCCAACGATTATCACAGACAGAAAGAAATTGCACAAATAAATTCATGAACAGCTGTTCCACTTGCTCATAAACAAACCAAAGACCTACCACGTTTACATGCAAATACCTACAGTATGTAAAATGTTAACATTCGAATGGAATTCAAATCCTAATGCAACACCTAAGAACTGACTGCCTGCAGTCCCGCTGAGCCAAACCTGTGCGTTCCTAGTGTGAAATCGAGCGCTGTTACTGGCTGGTTGTCATGGCAGCCAGACACTTGGGCTAAATTATGAATCTTATCAACTGTAGTTCTCTTGCTGGTTAGCAGGGGGGTGGGGTCAAAATTTAAGTGAAAATGCCTTAAACTATTCGGGGCTTAGTAAATGATCCTTCATCCATGTTTAACAGTGATGCATCATAACACTAATCCTGGTAACACTGGGCATGAGGCAAGGGTATCCTTGTTCAGTTATTTTATTGTAAATGTGCAAAGAAGACAACAACAAAGCTGTGTGTGTTACTGGTTCACGCACCTAGGGCTGAGCTCCGGAGGGGCACTGCTGAAGCTGACCACGGGTATCTGAAGCGTAGCCGGGCGGCTGTGATCGGTCGGTGGACGAAAGGGCCGCGGGGGCAGGAGGGGTGAGCGCAGGGGTGAGCTGAGCCCCCTTGTAAGACGCAGAGGCGAGCGAGGAGCACGTGACACGGAGTGCTGCTCTTCGTCATTCTCCTCGTCCTCACGAATGGAGGGCAGTTTCTTCACCAGGCCGCCGTTGCTCTCCCAGTCCACCTTGGAAAAACATGAGGAGACACTTTTTTTATGTTTTGCATGCACTAGTGAGTGGAAGACAGTAGGGGGCGGAGTAACACCACTCGTACCTTTTGCAGCATGTCGTTACTTTCTCTTTATTTCATCTGCAATTCTAGCACTTATTAAACCTCTTCATCATTCCTTCAAAAGCCCTGTAGTTCTGGCGTTTGCCCGACACACGAAAAAAATATATGAGACGTGAAACCATTTTGGTAAGAGCTCTTTGTTACCATCATGACAGCTGCGGTCTCAGGACGCCTGAGGTGTTTGAGATGTTTATTTACATTTGTTATCACAGATGACTGGGTCTGTCAGTATTCTTTTTTCCACGCACATTACACCCACCATTGCTTTCGAAACAAGGTGTGGTGTGCACTCGTTTTATACATCTAAGAACGCGTAATAAAATAAAATGGCTTTCTTCCTGATCTTTTTTTGGTTCTCCTCCATCATCAGCATCCCTATCTTTTTCATGCAACACAACCCCTCCCCTTCGACCGCTCTGCTTTTTTTTGTTCTTTTTGCTTTTCTTGCTCCTCCCCTGGTCTTTCCCTCTGCAGTCCCCAAGCATATTTTTGCCTCGTCCTGCTATTCTTAGTAGTGAGGGTCCCACTGGCACTGTAAAAGACGGTGTCTGGAAGTAAAACCTCACGTGTGCACCAGAATCAGTGATGCATATATAACGCACACATGTATATAAAACACATGAATTTTTTCTAAGAACTGAAATGCATAAGTAGGATACAAAGCAGCAGGTGTCTAGTCAATCCAAAACAATCAATATGCAATGCGTGTTCAATTTCCTTTAAAACTGTATGGATCTGTTCTCCATTTACAGGATGGACATACATGCAGACACACACGCACACACACTAATATGCAAAAACAAATCGTTTTCACCAGTGCGTATTTTCATCTCTCCCCTTTAATTATTTCAGGCAAATTAAAAACGTCTGCCGCAGGGATGTTTGCAGACTTGCGCCTGTGAATATGTGTGTGTGAGATTCGTGTTGACATTGAGATGCTCGGTAAGACTTTCTGGTTCACGGCACGCTAATGTTGAAACAAACATGAGCATTTCTAGTTAACGTTTAACAGCTCTCAACGTTCACTGTACCGTATGTTCTTTATCGCGTGTTCTGTATTCAGAGCCGCGCGTTTCTGCAGCAGCAAAGCCACAAGAAAAGCCGCACTACGGGAACTTTCCCCTCCCCCATTTTCTCTCGGCTTCTCCGGCGTTCTATTTTTAGCCGCCAGGATCCAATCTTAGCTGACACTGAGGGAGCTCCCAACCAGTGAGGGAGAGCCCCCACCCCACCTCGCTCTATTCTTAGCAGCGCCTCGTGCTCCCAACAGCGACTGCTGCTATTTCCGTCCTTGAGACAAGCACTCGTTGCTCGGGTTTGCGAGGACTCGCGAGCCGGCAGACATGTGCAACCTGACAGAGAGGGAGGAGATGATGTGTGTGCATGTGGATGTGTGTGTGTCTGTGGGTTAGGGGCATGGTTTTGTATTAAATGTTGGCACAGTGAGCGGAATAAAACGTAAAAACGTTAAGTTCATTTTAAATAAATAATTATGTGGACGCCAGATGGCGTAGTGGTTAGCACCATCGCCTTGCACCTCCAGGGGCAGGGTTTGATTCCCGCCTCGTCATGGAGATTAGATTAACTGGTGTAGGATTACCAGTTACCCTAGAATAGGTTCCATGCCCCCATGACCCTGTACACGGATACGCGGTATAGAAGATGAAGGAATAAACTAATAATTATGTCAGTAAGATGTTCTCACAAGGATAGAAAAATGTGTGTGTGTGTGTGTAAGAGAGAGAGAGGGAGAGACGAAACCCTGCCAAAAGCAGCAGATGGAGGAGCAGTCGCTTTGTTACTTTGACACAAACACACACCTTAGGTAAAGGTCAGGTGTGTGTGTGTGTGTGGATGACTGTGTTCCTTTGTCTAATTCCGTACACGTGACAAATGATCATTATGAGTTCCTGACATTGCTCACATTATAAGTTAAAGTTCCTCACATCCCAAATAAATAGACTGTTTTCCAGTAAGCGACAGCGCCTTCTCCTCAGCCCGGGTTCCATTTGGTTCATATAAGTTGCTAAAAATGAGTCATGCTGTTGACAACAATGAGTTGATGGCCAGATTCTCGGGTTGTTTTGGTCTGAAAAGAACACAATATTGACACTCCCATGTTCCAGGATGTTGACTTTCGTGCATGCATGCGCGTGCGCGCGCGTGTGTGTGTGTGTGTGTGTGTGTGTGTGTGTGTGTGTGTGTATAGGGCTAAATCTGTATGGGGACACATTGGTCTTCCTGCAAGAACACTAGAACTTAATCCTAAAGAACATTTCTGGGTTTATTTGGGACAGCAGACTGTTCTCCTCCTCCTCCTCCTCATCATCATCATCATCATCATTTTCAGCAACTGCTTCATTCTTGTCACAACGAATCCGGAGCCTATTCTGGGAATGCCAGGCGTGAAGTGGGGACCCACCCGACATCGCAGGGGTCCATAAACACCATACACACTTTCACACACTTGTTCACACGTAGGGGCAATTCAGCCTATCCGGCCCTCCTACTGGTACGGTTTTAGGAGATGAAACACTTATGGAAATGCAAGTAACATGGCAACATGGAGCCATGAGGTGAAATGTCTAGTGGACATAACAGGATGAGTAGCTATGTTTACCGCCGGCGAGGCGTAACCAAGCATTATGAATGTAATGACACCGCTTTTACATGAGTGCGTCACTCACGTCCGCGTTGTTGCCCTCGCGCAGGTTGTAGGTGAGGTCGTGCTGGATCTCGCTGACGAATTTCTGTGCGTACTCCGGGTAGAGGCGCAGCACCTCGCGCAGCCCCTTCAGGCTGATGTACTGCAGGTCACAGTAGGTCAGGGCTTTTACGTTGGCGTTGGTCTTAATCACCTGCTCCCTCGTCAGAGAGTCCGAGCCGATCAGGTCGCCTTTACCTGGAGGACACGAAGACAGCATGTCAGGCTTTCAGCCGCATCAACCTTCCGGTATATAACAGCGAATGAAAGACTTTTTGGAAGATAAAAAGCTGTAACAAAAAAAAAATAATCGACAAACCGCTAAAGCGTCTAGTTATAAACTATTCTTTATTTTCACTTATTTTACATAAACTCTGACTGAACGAGCTCAAAAACAGTGAGGGATTAAACGTAAATAAAAATAGCAAGCGGGAAGGTTTTTTGACCGAAACTAACAAAAGTTTTGCAACTGAGACTCTGAGAGAGGGATGAAGGAGATGAGAAAGCACTGCGGCAGGGGCTGTGGTGCTTGGGGACTGAGAAAGCAATAACATATCCTGTAGTCTGAGCTGGGGTTTGTGTCAAATCAAATCAAACACTCTCTGTGGCACACGCTTGGAGCATTAGAGCATCTCCATTGTGTATGTGTGTGTGTGTGATGGAACTGACACAGTGTGAGCGCGACCGTGTTCTTCTAAATAGCCGACTGTGTATGTGTGTACGGTTTTGTTGGGAGGTGTGTGTGTGTGTGATGATTTATATTTAAGCTCACACCTCACTGCAGAAAAAAAGGAAGACCAAACAGAAGAGAGAGGGAGAGAGATCTGAAGGACAGAAGGGTTTTCTACTGCAGGAGTCCGTATAGTGTTTTCTGAAATTCCCATGAGCTTTTGCTTTCTGTGATTATTATAGAGACCACAGCATCGTGGAGTGATGTTATTGTTTCATCCAGAGATGGGATTCTGATTGAAGCACATTAATAAAGAGAGGAACAATGTAATAAATCCTTCCATCGCTCGCTCTCTCTCTCTTTCCTGTTTGGGCTGTACGAGTAAGTTATCAGTGTAGATGAAGGAGCCATTATGCATGACAGCTTTAATAACAACCATGACTCTCCATGTCTCAATGTGGGTGTGTGTGTGTGTGAGAGTGAGACAGCGAGAGTGACCATGAAGACATTTCAGTTATGCCACCACTGACTACATTTCCAGTCCCATTTTTCAGTTGTTCACTTTACTAAAGCATCACTCACTGTGAATTATTTACCCAGTAACTGCACTGAAACTAATAGAAATTACAAAAGTCTTGGGCCAGCCGTCATTTCTTCACATTCTACTTCCAAGCAGCCAGACTTTCTTGTATTTATTTTTAAGATATATAGTCTTGAGGAATAGTTCTCCAGGCTTCCTCAAGGATGAGTTCCTGTACCTGAGCAGGTTCAGAGGAATGTGTGTTAAGCTACACAGTGATCTATGAATCATTTAAGAATAAAAAAAAAAAACCTTGAACTTAAGGCATGAAGCAGAGAGAAACAGTTGCAGATGATGACAGACGATCAAGCTGGTGATTAGTATACTGCTGATGCTGATGAGTGGGAACAGACGAGAGGGGAAATGAGGCTGCTGCTGAGTCTCTTACTTACATAAACAATCAATTTTTAAACCGTATCTTTAAAGTACGTCAGTGTAAAACATTTGTTTCCATATATTTAATTTAGTTAAGTTTAATATGATGAAATGAGGGCTGGCGCAGGACTTTTTCACAGCACTGTATGTTCAGTTCAAATCCTATTTGTTTGGAATTTGTCCTGCGAGTAGGCAAGATCGTCTGTGAAACACACACGAAATCAGATTTCTTTCGATCGATTCAAGGCACATAAACATCCAATTTCTGCAATGTGACTACTCAAAGCAGATTAAGTTTCTTAACATGAGGAAATTGCTTGCTGTCATCCATCCTGCACTTTCCATGTCGGCGCATTCAGATCCGAATAGCTGTGAACTACAGAACGAAAACCTGCTGTAGCTCTTAAAGCTCAGAGCATTTATGATTTATGATAAACATGTAGTGCTCAGGATTCGGCAGTATGGAGTCTCAGCACCACCTATGCAATATGATGGACTGAATTTTAACTAAGATACTCATGATCATGTGTTTACATTGTTTTCAGTTGTTACTGTGAGCCATAAATAATAATAATATGCTAGATTTGAGAGCTGCATTCTGCTTTTTTTGCAATTTCATTCCCATATTCTGGTAGTGGAAAAATACCCCTTGT
>JAOTRS010000047.1:10284734-10304208 GCA_028565755.1 Dinotopterus cunningtoni
GTGTGTGTGTGTGTGTGTGTGTGTGTGTGTGTGTGTGTGTGTGTGTGTGTGTGTGTGTGCGTGTGTGTGTGTGTGTGCGTGTGTGTGTGTGCGTGTGTGTGTGCGTGTGTGTTTTTGTACACATATTTCAGTTGTATTGCACTTCAAGAGCCCTTTGTTTTCTCATTTTGTTCTCCAGAAATCCTTATCCATGCCTGGTGGAAGTAAGAGAGAGTATCAAAGCAGCACGGCTTCCATTAGCTTTAATATTATTCCAGTTCATGATGGCTGCCTAGGCAAAGTAAAGATGAAAGATAAAGTAAAAAAATATATATATATCTTCATATTCCCTACATGCAGGTCTGATATGTGGGATATTTCTACGAGTAAATTGTCATTCTAACTGTCATTTCCAGGTGTAGATAATAATATTAGAAATTATTGTAATTATGATCTGTCAATAAAAAGGCGTGTGCTTGATCTAATCTCAGCAGAAGTGTGCTGTTTAATCTAAATATGAAGATTGGCTGCCGATCTACACACTTCTGATCGGTCATCACGCTGATCAGCTTTATCCGATGATTCTTTTCCGCCTTAAAGGGTGTGGTTTCATTAAGAATGACTCCGCCGTCCTTGGACAGGACGCAAGGACTCACTGAACGAGGACGAAAGTTGTGCAAGTCATATGCTTTAATCTTCACAGTGGATCACAACCCAAGTGGAAACCTACAGGATAGCAGATAAAGTGACTGAAGAACTTTTAAACCTCATCATCAGAGACAAACTGATAATGATCATTTATTCATATTTCCTATTCCTATTTTTCGAACTCCTTGTCATAATAACAACAGGTTCAGCAGGTGCAGATGAAAGCAGGCCGGCACTAAATCACACCAATCTGTCATACGGATCCAGCAGCTGGTCCAGATTTCTACTCCTCAGGCTTGTAACTATGTACCTTGGCTATTAGCTTCATTGTAGTTACTGAATAATGAGCTTAAGTATAGTAGTAGTGCAAATGAAGTGTTTCATGCCTAATCAGTGTGTTCAGCGTCTGAGCCGTTTCTGATTAGAACGTCCTACAAAATAAAACCGAGCGTTCCTCAGTTTACATCTATTCTTTACTTGTAATTTATCATTTTGAAGTGTTTACATTTACATTGACCTCATTACAATAACGTACACCGCCTGGGAAAAACAAAAGCCGCTGATTTAGACGAGTCAAATTACTGGCCTGCATCAAAGAAAGAAATAGTTAAAATGACTCAAATTTGGTTTAAAACTGACCACCATTTTATTAACAACCAACATCCAACTTTGTGGAAGAAATAAAATTATTCACAGGATTGGGATTAAACAGCTGTGTGTCCAGGGGTAACTCAGTGGTTAAGGCATTGGACTACGGTTCAGAAGGTCCCAGGTTCAAACCCGACAACCACGGCCCTTAACCTTCAGCTGCTTAGATGTACAGTATAATGAGATTGAAAAAAAAGTCGCCCTGGATAAGGGCATCTGCTAACTGTAATTGTCTATAAGAAAACCACTAATCAGGATGCAAAAGGTTTAAATTTGCTAGGGAAAGTAAAGATTGGACTTTGGAGCAATGGAAAAAAAAGGTCATGTAGTCTGATGAGTCCAGACTGACCTTAATCCAGAGCACATGAATCGCTGCCCCCATCATGCATCATCAGTGGCCACTGCAATGGGGTTGCTTCAGTTGGTCTAGACTAGTCATGTTATGTGGCAATAAAATGAAATCAGCTAATGACCTGAATGTACTAAATGACCAGGTTATCACTCAATCACTTCTATATCACTTTATATATCTTCTATACCGCTTTATCCTGTATTCAGGGTCGCGGGGACCTGGAGCCTATCCCAGGAGGCTTAGGGCACGAGGCGAGGTACACCCTGGACAGGGTGCCAATTCATCACAGGGCACACACACACACACACACACACACACACACACACACACACACACACACACACTTATACACTCATTCACAAACTATTTTGTGGATTTTGTGCAATTTGGGAACATCAATGAACCTAACCTGCATGTCTTTGGAATGTTGGAGGAAACCGGAGTACCCGAAGGAAACCCACCAAGCACGGGGAGAACATGCAAACTCCATGCGCACCAGGTTATCACATTAATGCATTTTTTTCTTAAATTGTTAAAGAGCGGTTCTGGGGCCAGAAGTAAACATTTTTTCACATGAATTGGCCACCACATTGAGCACTAAAATCAAAGGTGTTCATCAAAGCAAAAAAATAGGATGTGCAACTTTTTTTTTTTCTTGCCTAGGCAGTGTACATACAGAATAAGTTGTCCAACACCTTTTCGCACACTGTATAACCTGCTTTATCAGATTCTTTGTCCATTAAATTTTGATGTGTCAGAACACACACACACACACACACACACACACACACACACACACACACGTACAGTATCAAGTGATAAAACCGGCTCAAGCAGGGAGCACTAACCATTTCTTCTAAATCAGACAGATGTTTTTTTTTTTTTTTTATTTCTTTTTAAAAGATGTGTTAAAACGATCCTGCAGATTGCATTAGACACTGCCTGTCTTTCTTCCATTCACTCCATCCCCTTCCATTTCGGTCACTTTTCCAATAAAAACTGAAGACGTGAATAAGTTGCAGCCTATTGAGTGTCTATGAGCGGCCTCTAATGTACACGCATGAATAGAATCTCAAGTTCACTCGGTCTATCAATAAATGTTCTCTTGGTTTAAAAAGGGGGGGGGGGGGTGTAATGTTACTAGGTTCATCTCAGGATTTTTAAAAAAAGCTAGTCATGTGACTCTTCCGTAAGACACAGAGTTCCTTATCAGGGTTCCTGAATAGTCAAAATGTCAATGACATTGAATACAGAGTACAATATCAATAATAACCAAACAAAATTCTTCATAAAAAGAAGGGGAAAAAAACCCTGCGGGTCTGAAGACAAAGCACCTTCATTGTTCTGAATTGCAATAAAACATTTCTACACCTGTGGTTAGCCAGCAAGTTTCATTTCTAGTATGAAGCACAATCCAGATCATTTTCATCCTCTGCAATGATTGAAAACCTTATGCTGGTTGCCAGTGTGTGGTATTCTGTGTAGCATGAAAAACATCCAGACAGAGCTGGAACGCATCGAACAGAACAGCAACGGAGATCCGAAGTGGGAGGCATGATGATGATGGTGTGTGTGTGTGTGTGCTTGTGTTGGAAATTAGCTTAGTATAAGAATGAAAGAGCCGTTTGGAAGCCTTTAGAAGGAGGCTGATGCATCCATGAAAGCATGGGGTAAAAACAGAAAGACAGAGCAAGTGTCCCTCTTTTGTGTCACACAATAAAGACGATAATACACTTCCTTATTCACACCATGCACGTAAACGAGTGGGCACCGACTGTGTGACATAACCATGAAGGCAGGAAGACATGAAGACAGTGGCACATAGCTGTTTTGTGATTTGTTCCACACCGGCTCTTTCTAAACACAGTAAGAGGACAATGAAACCCAAACCGAGACAACGGGCAATTTATTAGCACTGAGCAACGCTGAGTTGGGTGGCACTTTGGCAGCATAATTGCCAAGCCAAGCCAAGCTTGCGCTCTCTCTCTCTCATGCGCACTCTGATGTGGTCCCTGGGGTCTCCAGAGAACGAGAGAACCGAAGAAGCAGCTCCCTCTGATTACTGGTTATAGCCTAGTGAGTGTGGGAGCATTCATACCATGAACAAAAGCGCCCACCTGACAGAATGAAAAAGAGAGCGGGATGAAGAGAGTTGCGAGCGAGAGACTGTTGAGTAACAATGCAGTGTGATGTTAGAAGGTGAGAACAAAAATATGGGGTTTGATAGGAAGCGGGAGACAGAGAGAGATGAAGAAAGAATGAGAACATTCCAAAATGATAATTTTCTCAATCATGAGACATGGAGGGCGGCACGGGGTAGTGTGTTATTACCTCATGGTTTCAGGGTTACTGGTTTTAAAGGAAACACTTTTTTTTACTGTTTAATTGTAGAGCGGAGAAGAATGAGTCGCATTTCCGATGGCCTGCTTGGGATGTGTTTAGTACTACTTCTACTACTTATAACAGTATCATATATCCATAGGACATATCATTTGTTGACACAAACTGTTCTTGGTCTGTTTCTGGCATTGTTTTTCATCCTGTGGTTTCCTGTTGGTTTCTGTTTAATGGATTTTTGTGTTATGGGACTCTTATGTTAACTTTAGTTCAGGACATCAGTTCCATCCATGCACTGCACCTCACATGTCACTAGTCTCACGATCTTTTGACCTCTTGCAGCTTTTAGGCTCATTAGTTTTCACTACCAGCCTGAAGCGACTGATATGTTACGCTGATCTGATTTTTTTTTTAATACCTGTCTGAACGCACAGATCTGATGGTTTTTTTTTTTTTTTTTCAAATCGGATCTGAGTCACTTTGTATTTGGTCCTAGATTGGATATGTATCTGATATGTGGTCAAGAGTTGAGAGAGAACTGTTGGAATTTATGTGACTTTATGACTTCATGCTGACATATTTTAACTATTTAACTAACCTTTTAACTATTTCTACAATTTTTTTCCCGTCAATGACGAGTACTTACAGTAGATTAGTGGATGTATAAAAGATTTCATATCTGTTCTGTTTAAAAGATGCTGCTAAACTTTTTCTTTAATAATTCCTTCCTTCCATCCTTCCTTCCTATGTTTCCCTAACTCTTTCTTTCTTTTCTCATGAGAGGTGGATAGTTGAGCCCTCCTGCTCTGTGTGCATTTTCATTGCGGTCTACACGCCAAAGAAACTGATTAGTCTTGTTTTCGGCAGATTGTGCCTTCTGTCTGGCTTCAGTCTGGTGATAAATGACCTGTACATGGATCACTCGGAGTAACTTCCTATGGTGATAAATTAGTGCTTCCAAGTTCACTTTTCACATAAATCTTAGATCTCATATACATGTGAATAAATAATAATCATTTAAATCTAAACCTGATTGAAAAGAAAAGTAGGTTTCGTTTAGAAAGTGTTCCTAATCCGGTGTCGGATCTGTAGATATTTAAATGGGCAAATGGGCGGAGCTAAAAGAACCTGTCTGGTGGTTAGAACATGCCCATACTTCACTTACCACAAGCTAGCTAACTTAGCTTTAGCTTAGATAAAATGCCACGGTGGCTAATGGTAATTTATATGCTAACATTACTTTGTACTTGATTGAACACCATCATCCATACACCACAGGTTGCTACACAATATAGTTATGGAGACCAAAAGTGTTTTTTTTGGGTGTTTTATTTTTTGTACCAGGCTAAAAACATGTTTAATTCTGTTGGGATTGACTCAGTTTTGGAGCCAGTGGTGCTCCTAGTGGTCATTCATGGAACTGCACATTTTGGCACTTCTGAGTTTGACTCATTGCTCAGAATCGTGGGTTTACCTCTTGATAATCACTACATTTCTTTTAAATATTGAAAAAGCTCAGGTGCTTCATAAAATTTTAGAATTCCTGGTTTAGGTAATCCATTATTCCACAAAAAAACGAGCATAAAAAAGTGTGTTCAGAGTAAACCTTGTAGATTTAAGAAGCAGCTATAATTATTTAAAAGTATTTGCCTAATGTTCTTCACACAGTGTTCTGATGAATGAAGATAAGCCTGAAAAGCCTAGTTAGCATTAATATAAATGCTAAGGTGTGTGTGTGGTGTGATAGAGAGATTTAAAGTCAAAGAAAGAGATAATGTGCTGAAAAAATAGAGAGAGAGAGAGAGAGAGAGAGAGAGAGAGAAAAGATTTCTGCTGAGGACATTCTTGACAGCAGGACAAGCGTCCCTTACCTCTGAACAAGTGGAAGACAAAGGAACGTCATTCACTGTAGAAGCCCAAGAGGTGTTTGTGGAACAACTACATGGTAATTATTAATAATGGCAGCCGTCTTAATTAGAGGAAAATATATTTAAGTTCATAATATCCTACAGACATTTAAATTTACATTTAGGCATTTGGCAGACGCTCTTATCCAAAGGGACTTACAAAAGTGCTTTATAATTTCCATCATTGAAGACATCACTGTGAAGTTCTCCGGCAAATGTAATCAAGACCCGGTATTGCACCGGGGTTGCCAGCTGGTGTAAACTTTTAAACCTGAACTCTAATCATTACCGTGACATTAAAAGCTCCTGGCTAACATTCTGTAGGTCCCTTTTTGTCACTAAACCAGCTCGGATTTATCAAGGCATCGACTCCGTTACACCTCAGATGGCACACTGTGGTATCTACAGTAGCATCAAGACATTAGCAACAGATTTTTTAAGTCCTGGAATTTGCAAACTCTGTCTTTTATGGTTGTTTCCTTAAGCAAATCCCACAGATGCTCAATCAGATAGAGATCTGGGGAATTTTTCGAGCAAGTGTACACCGTAAACACTTTGTCGTGTTTCTCAAACCATTCCACTTAGTTTTTGGCAGCGTGCACACTTCTAGCGTCACGATTTCGCCCTTGTCAAAGTCACTCAGATTCTTCCAACATCAACTTCAAACCAAGTGTTAAAATACAGTACTGCCAAATACTGTATATCCCACCCCTTGACAGGTGCCGCTGTAACGGCATAATCAATCAAATATTAAATTATTTAAGGAATAAACAGAATGGGCAAGATTTTCCGGGGTGATAATGTGAGCACCCTGAAGATGCACCAATAGCAATTTTCTTGCCGGATACTGATTTCTGTGTTTTTTTTTTCTTTTCTTTTTTTTTCCAAGAACTATGACAGCCTTCACAAAACATTTTTTAACTTTAACAAAAAATGTAATTATATCCATTATTGTGCCAAAGTCTTTCTTTAAAAGAGACAGACTTTCTTGTATTATAGTCTTGGGGAAAAGTTCTACATGGTTCCTGAAGGACGTTTTTGGCTCCCATTTTTAGTCCAGTCCATGTACTGTACTGTAAGTGAGCAGTTTCGGCAGGATTGGGTATCACTTTGGGATTTTTACAATACCTGTGCCAAATCTAAAATTTTGAAACAGTACTGGTGCCTAAACAGAGCCTGAACCGGTACTTTAAAAAAAAATCCAAAACAAAATGTGGGATAACATTAAAGAACGGCTTTTAATTGAAATAAAAAAAAAAAACTATATATTAAAAGTTTAAAGTATAAATAAAGTAAATACAAAACACAACAAATTTACATACTCCTTAACCAAACTACAATAAATCAACACCAATAATAACTTGGTATGCTACAAACCAGCTTCAAATTTGAGCAATTCTTTTACAGAAATATCATCATATTTAGGGCCTCCGAGTGGTAAAGTGCTCGCCCTATCATCCGAAGATGGCGAGTTCGATTCCAGGGTGATGCTGTTACCTCTCACAGCCGGAGGTCTAGAGAGAGCTGATTGGCCGAGCTCTCTCAGAGGGGAGGGGTAAGAGGTACGTAGTGCTTCCACATTAATCACGGCTCTACAGCCAATCAGGGGCGTCTGTGAGCTCACGCAAGCGGAAGGAGTGGATAGCGCTGTCCTCCAAGTGTGTTACACGAGCCCTAACGGTGCGTGAGCGAGCAGTTCGAAAAGATGCGGTCGGCTGGCGTCACGTCGTTCGGAGGAAACACGTGATAGTCCTCGACCTTCCTGACTGAGTGGCAGCAGTAGCCTTAATGTGGGAGCCCCCTAGTGACCAGGAGGAATTGGACACGACTAAATTAGGGAGAAAATCAGGGAAAAATAAAAATAATAATAAAAATGTCACCATATTTGCCCTTTTTAGCAAAATACAACACCTCTCCTCTTGCACACGAGATCACCCTCTCAGTTGGTGTTGATAAGGCGTGTATACACCGGTATGTATTGGTAGGCTGTCTCACTTCCCCCACCACAGGCTACAGGGTCTTGTCCGGATCACTGCCAGCTGATGCTGTTAAACACGGTGCATCCCTCTGCTTTTAGCTTTTAACTACATCCCGTGTGTCCTCAGATGGTTAATTAGATTTGACGTGTTTCCCGCTTTACACAGAATTGTTGAAAGACATTGTTTCCTTTCTTGTGAAAAACTGCCACCCATTAGAATGTTTAGCTTTAGGCATTTTAATCTAAGCGCGTTTAGCTTAGCGAGAGAACGCTACCTGCTGCCATCAGAGCAAGTGTAATTACTGCATTCTCACAATGCATTCACATAGATGCTCTGATTTCCCGAGTTGTACAGTAAGTCAGAATGTGAAAACAACATGGATACTCGCATTACTACAAAGATTAGTTAGATTTGTATTATTAGAGATGCTTCTTACCTCTGTTTCAGAGAACCAGAGGACAAATATTTCAATTGGTCGCTCAAAATCTGTGTTCTGATTCAGTTCTAGTACATAACGGTTATATAGGTACGTACTAGAACAAGGTACGGGTGCCATATTAGCATCGGGTTTCGGTACCTTACCCTAAGTTTTAGAGGAATGTTTTATGTTTGTTAAGCCACACAGTGACCTATTAATCATTTAAGCATAAAAACATCTAACTAAAGGCATGAACCAGTAAGAAACAGGCGCAGATGATGACAGATGACCAGGCCAGTTATTAGTATACTGGTGATGCTGAATGCTGAGTGGGTTGGAACAGATGAGAAGGGAAATGAGGTTGCTGCTGAGATTCGTAAATTAAAATAAAAATAATTAAATGGTATCGTTAGGCATTTTGCACTGTCACTCATTCACTCATCATCTATACCACTTTATCCTGCATACAGGGTCGCTTGGGGCCTGGAGCCTATTCCAGGAGACTTGGGGCATGAGGAAGGGTACACCCTGGATGGGGTGATAATCCATCGCAGGGCAAACACATACACACAAACATACTACAAGCAATTTGGGAATTCGGCATGTCTTGACCGTCATGACTATGGGAGGAAACCAGCACACCCCAAGGAAACCCACCTAAGCACAGGGAGAAAATTAAACTCTTTGTACACAGACCCAGAGGCAGGAATCAAAACCAGAACCTGGAGGTGTAAGGCAACAATGCTAACCACTAAGCCACCGTGGCACCATGCAGTTGTTCCCATTTTTTAATTTAATCTACATTATTTAATTGAATTCAATATGAAGAGATGTTATTAAATTAACTTTACCAATTTCTGCACAATGTGACAGCCTTCTCAAGGTTACTGCTCTTACTTGCTACTGGGTTTTTTTTTTGTGTGTGCAAATAAAATCCTACTGAAAATGAAAATTCAACAGAGTGTGCCAAGGCTTTACAGTATAACATGCTTCCTCCAAGACACATGATGGTAGTACATGACAATCAAACTGCTGCACAAGTAACATTAGAAGATGGGAAACAAAGTGCAGAAGCCCATATTGATGCTATGATTTATGTACGGGTGCACCGTTTCCCCCTGGAAACCATTCACTGATTCGAACCCACAACCCTGGAGATGTGATGGAACAGAACTAACCATTAAGCCACCTGCTTCCACATTGGAATGGTACCATTAAGAAATTTTCAGCTCATCGTCTAGACCCCTTTACTCTGTATACAGGGTCACATGGCGGGCTGGAGAGTATCCCAGGAAACCTAGAGAGGGTACACCCTGGTCGGGGTGCCAATCCATCACAGGGCACACTCACACCCACACAAGCACATGCTCATTCACACACTATGGGGCAATTTGCCGATGGCAATTAGTCTTTTCTGAATGTTTTTAGGACTGTGGGAGGAAAGCGGAGGAAACCCACCAAGCACGGGGAGGACATGCGAACTCCAGTGTTCGCACAGTGCTAACCACTAACTGAACCAACTGAATCTTGAATGTTGCTGTTTTGTTGTTTTTTTTATTTGCCTTGGATGATACTGCAACATCCTTCAGTCTGGAATTGTGTAACACAAGCGCAATACAGATGATAAATCCTCATCTCTGACTAATTATTTCAATGTTAAGGTTATTTAAAGATTCCGTATCATTCTCATTCTTCGCCTATGATTCATTCTTCATGTTGCTTCTGGATGCTGCTGTTAACAGTGTGAAATCTGTACAAAGCTTTTGAACAAAATGGTTCTTCATGTGTTTTGGATTATTTTTTTTTCATTAGCAGCAATATGGGTGCCGATATACTGCACTGTATATATAGAAATGTTTGAAATCAGCCAGATGAACTCTTTCTGGATTTATACAGCAGGGAGCTTTGGGCAAAATGTTGTCCAGGAGAGCGAAAAAAAAAGGAGGAAAATGAAAAAGAAAATGTTTGTGCTTCCATTTCACAGACTATTAGATGTTAATTGGGTTTGAGCTCGAAGTGAGCTTAAATTATCTTATATAACACACAGGATGTTGCATGGCCTAAGGCTTGCAATCCGCAAAAAAATAATAATAATAATTGTAAATTTCTTTAGCTGACTTAAGAAACATCTTGCTTATTAGTTTTTATTGCATATTGTTTGCTCTCGTCCTACCAACATATTATAATACAGCATCCTGACTGGGTGTTAAGCCAAAGCCGTTTGAAGCACTCAGGCTTTGCTTTTGGAAGTCTAGCAATGTTTCTCTCATGAGAGAAACCACAAACACACCACACACACACCATACACACACCACACACACACCACACACACCAGCAAAGGAGTCATGTTGAGCTAGAGCTGTTTGATGTGAGTGAAGGCTGGAGTAATGGAGATAAATATGAGCTTTGCCAGCCTTTCTCCTCCTCCTCCTCATCCTCTGGCAGTGGAGCCGAGACTCGAATGTGGCCTCCAGCAGGAGTCAGGGAGAGTGGAGCTGACTGAGAAAGAACCCGAGCTAATTATAACTAGGTTTTGTTTTTAGGGGCGTCACCATAACTGATTCTTAGAAGTCATATCTCTTTGTGTTTGTGTTTTTTGCATCACCTTGTTCACCACGGTGCCGAAAATGCTCCTGTTTAAAGCTCCGTCTAATTAACTCCATAACGAAACAGTTCATGAAACACAGTATCGAAAGATAAAATGCTACTGTAGGTTCTTCTCCTGGGTTGAAAAAACATTCCATCATCAGTGATGTGTTTATCTTGAACAGCGTCGTAGTGAATCCAGAACCTGGAGCATCAGGGTGGTAGATAATCCAAGGAGCAACCTGAATGAGACGCTAGTCCGTCACAATACACTTTAGACACACACTTTCAGAACTTCGTGTATGATTTAACCCTGGAATGGTTTTGGAAGGTGGGAGGAAACAGAAGAAACCCAAGAAGAAATCCAAATGGAGACAAGGAGAACATGAGTGAAGCAGCATTAAGCATCAGTATTGAGGATCTTCTTAGGCACATCTTTTAATAATATGTCATTTTTCTATTGCACTTCTTTCTCTAAGCACATCTAAAAAAAAAAAATCAATTTATTTATTTATTTATTTAGACCCTGGCCTAAAGCAGTCACACTGATTTATTTGTAGCCATCTTGGGAACTTAACCTTCACATTTATAAACGAACAGGAATCAACTCATGTAAATTTAGACCACCGTAATGATATGCATGTTAATTAAATTTCTATTCCAACTACATCAATTTTCGTGTTTAATCAATATGATTAACATTTCTTTTTTTTGGCTGTAATGGGATTTGTTTGCTTGTATACTTGCCAATCAAGACTCAGACTCATTAGTTTAGTAATCTTCCCTGGTGATTTGTGAGCGCTCGATTCATTAAGCAGAACCTACAGTAATTTTAAGAAGGTAACTTATCCTGAGAAGTACAGTACCAGTCAAAGGTTTGGACACACTTTCTAATTCAGTGTTCAGGGATTTATTTTCTGCATTCTAGAATAAGGCTGGAGTTTTTTTCCTTTTTTTCCCCAAAACTATGGAATAACACATATGGTATTAGGTAGGGGTGGAAGGGGGGCAAGGTTGGCCCAAACACAACATTTTGGAGTCCTGAACTGAGACTGTAGATAGAATTTTTTATGCTTGTCTCTCAAACAAGACTTTTATGAATAACTTCTGAATCTTGCTGTGTAAAATGCTCGAGGGATACCCACCCACTCACTCACTCATCTTCTATACTGCTTTATCCTGTATTCAGGGTCACAGGGACCTGGAGTCTATACCAGGAGGCTTAGGGCACGAGGCAGGGTACACCCTGGACAGGGTGCCAATCCATCGCAGGGCACACTCACACACTCACACTCATTCATACACTACGGGCAATTTTGGGAACGCCAATTAGCCTAACCTGCATATCTTTGGACCGTGGGAAGAAACCGGAGTACCTGGAGGAAACCCACCAAGCACGGGGAGAACATGCACACAGAGACACAGAGCCTGGCCAGGGATTGAACCTGGACCCTGGAGGTGCAAGGCGACAGTGCTAACCACAAGTGGCACAAGTGACAAGATTTCTACTATGCAAAATAGACAAAACGGTAAGAAGTCCAAGCAGTCTGCAACTGTAACTGTTGTGTCACCATTATTTGCTTCCATAACTGGAATGTAACGTGCTAAGGTGCGATACAGAAGGCCAGTTTCTGCTCATCCCACCGGCAAGGGCCTGATATGCTGCAGCAAAAGTCTCCTTTGGGTTTGAAGCTCGGTCACTTTTACGGATGTCATTGTGAACCATCTGAAATAAGGTGTTAATATCATCTGGTACAGTATGTTTATTGTGCAGTATAATTGTGTTAATTGTTACTTTTAATACTTATACAGTGTGCCAACCAGACCCATCACTGTGCCAATCTGACCCGACCTTTGCAGGGCACATGCTTTCTTACATAGCAAACTCAATATATTTCCTTTCCCTGTAATGTATAAATGAACTAGATTAGGATTTAAATTGTAAGCACAAACCTTTTTTTCTTGCTGCACTGAAACAACTTTAAGGGTTTGAAAATCACGCATTTGACCCACTGCAGCAGAAATGATGCAGACATGCAAAATTCCTGGAATCAACAAGTCATGTGCACAAAAAGTGATGACCTCACACACAACTTCTCCTCCCCATATTCTTACCGTGTGGGATCTGCCAACCTGCCCCTGTGCCAACCTGCCCCCCCTTTCCCCCTACTGTAATTAAGTAACAACATCAACACTCAGTTATTATTTTAAGACATTTGAAGACCAGCTGTTCTAGAACAGTATTGTGTCAAGTGCATTTGCAAAATCAAGCACCATACTTTGTGGAAAAACAAAATGTAATGCTGTGGTTGGAACTCTGTCACCAGAGAGAGAGCGAGAGCGAGAGAGAGAGAGCGAGAGAGAGAGAGAGAGAGAGAGAGAGTCTTGCATGCAACATTACACTCAAGACCCCACATCTCACCTTGACCTACGCACTCGAACACGCTGACACACAGAGACACCGTGACACACACACGCTCTCTAAGCTCAGGAAAGATGACAGCTAAGCAGTAAATAGAAGTCTAAACGAGCAGCACGGAGACGTGACACATGAGACGGTGTCCCCTGGCTGTGTGCAGTGTGACATCCTGACGGATTTTTAGACTGTTTTTAGAGCGGACATACTTGACCGTCTCTGTCCCTTTTGCCCTACACACATGCTAAATCTCATGGCTGCACATGTAGTTGGCTGAACGACAAAAAATAGCAGCAGTGACTCGCGTTTACATTCCTCTGGTCTAACTGGGGTTTAAAAGCTGAACAGATCAGATTTCATCACATCTTTTTTTTTTTTTTTTTTGATTATTTCAATTGTGATTTGTAATAGAACTTTAAAATCTGTTTATCTAATCGAGCGAAAACATCTGTCTCATTAAACCTGACTCATTAGACACCTTGTCCCCTCTTCTGTACTTCTTTTTCCATTCCTTACTAAAATTTTTATTTTTAATAAAAAATTATGTTTTATGACTTTTCATATTCTCTACATACTTCTATATTATTTCACTAAGATTCATATTATGTTAATTAATACTGTATTATCATATTGTTGCATTGCTGCATGCATAAGTATATTTTACTCAAATATGCTTACATATTTCCCCCTCTGCAACTTTTAAGTTGCATAAAAGAGAAAATGTCGCGTTAAAAAAAAAAAAAAATCTATTATCTATTATGTACCTCTTACCTCTTACGGTAAGCTCATCAGATTTACCGGTGTCTTTAAAATCGATGCCGTTTATATGCAGGTACTGTTCCGCATGATAATGTGACATAAGTACAAAGGGCCCTTGAGCTCAGGAACAAATCCCTGGACCGATTGCAAAAGTAGTCACGGGAGTGATTCATGCGTTCCCGAGCACAGAAGGCAGGACATATGTACGCACACACTTTCTATCTTGATGGTGTCCAAGCAATAGTGAAACACTGGGATATGTACATTAGTGTTGCCTGGGATTATATTGAGAAATAAAAGGAGTTTTTACTCTCATAACTGTGTTCTGTTTTAGTGCACAATCAAAAGTCCCGGTTTGACTTGTCGGAGTAAAGCTTTAACTAAATCCTTCTTAAGTCATTCATTTATCCTTTAACTTTTACATACATGACCATGCATTGTACACATTACTCACCACACTGAAAAATTACACATTTATTCAAACCCCCTGAACCTTGATCCTCTGCCACTGCCTGGCCAAAAAAATAAAAAAAATAGCACAATGTGGTGGCCAGTTCAAGTGTGAAAATGATTCCTCATGCTCCCAGAACAACTCTTTTACAATCTGAGTCTTGTGCCATCAGAGAAGAAGAAAATATTCATAGATGTGATAACCCGGTCATTCAGAACATTCAGGTCGCCATCTGTCTTTTATTGCCACATAATGTTGCTGAGCCTAGACCTCACCAACTGAAGCAACCCCAGGTCATAACACTGTCTCCCTGATGCTTCCCTGATGCGCACATTGGACTCTTAATCTGGACTCTCATTATCATACTCTCTGCACTATTATGGATACTGGCTTCACTCATCAGTAACAACAGTGCTATTCTACGTGCACTCTCACTCACTCATCATCTATACAGCTATACTTTGTATACAGGGTCACAAAATGACCCTGGAGCCTATCCCAGGAGACTTAAACCCTGGACAGGGCCAATCCATTACAGGGCACAGGGCAAACAAATATACAAAATGCCAATTAGTCTAATCTGCATGTCTTACCAAGCACAGGGAGACCATGCAAACTCCAAGCGGAAATCAAACCTGGCCGGGAATCGAACCCCGACCCAGGAGGTGTCAGGCGACAGTGTTAACCAGTAACCACCGTGCCGCCATTTTACATGCAGTGTAAATAAAACATTAAATTTTAGTTGACTGATCTATCAAAACCATCTAATGACAAAAAAAATTCTAAGACCAAGCGTTAGGGAGATAAGATCATTTGTGGTGCTTCTGCAGTGGGAGAAAACAACCAGTTATCTTAAACCAGACTGACAGTGAATAGAAAGTAGATTAGGGATGGAAATAAAAAGGTGGACTGGGCTTCACTCTATTATTAATCTGCTTTTGATAAGAGGTGGTAAATTGCATATAATAAATTCGTATTCTTACTAGGTATTGTATGGCTCAATAGCTCTTATTGGGTATTGTAGTACTCAATGCCCAGGGATATTCATTCTCACATATATAGCACAATGAGAAGTACATCCAGCTGCCTTAGATGAGCAGATTGATCTGCTCATCTCAGCACACGTATTGATTTATCAACATAATCAAAGCTCTAAATAAAAGTTGATTAAAAACCCAAGCTGGTAGTTCATCATTTTGACAGTCGAACATGTGCAGCTGTGTATATATACTGTGTATATATATATATATATATTAGCACTTTTACAGCTGCTGGTCCCCACAGCATAGAATTGGAAAAGGGGGTCCCCAAACATCTAGAAATAAGATTTTTTTTCCCTTCTTGCTGCATCAGGAGAAGAGAAAAGCCTTCTGACAACATCTATTGTTAACGAATACAAACACAACAGAACTGAATTGAGAATGAGCATCAGCACTGAATCAGTGCGTCAATCAAGTGCTGTCTAAAAATATGTCTGGAAAGAAATTAATAGATGTACACAATAATAAAACGTTACTTTATATAGTAATGAAAAGTGGGCTGACATGCATACAGTAGTAGTTAAGCTTAGATCTTCCTTAGGGCTTTCTTTGCCCTGTGTGTGTGTGTGTGTGTGTGTGTGTGTGTGTGTGTGTGTGTGTGTGTGTGTGTGTGCATACAATCACATACTCTGCCAAGTATCACACATCAATGTTCAGCTAAACACACACACACACACACACACACACACACACACACACACACACACACACACACACTCTCCCAGCATCATCCTTTTCCATACCACACAATATGAAGCAAAGTTTCTTTTCAGCTGCTCCTCCTTTATTGTTCCATGGAGATACCAGGATACGTTGCCAAGGCGACAAGTACCCGTTGTGTTTCCTTTGGTTGCTATGGTGAGGAAGCAAAGGGTGGGGTTTATGTAAACCAGGTACACGGTGTCTCGGCCAGCTGCACTTTGTTGCACAAACACAGGCGCACGTTAACATATTACGCTGACTAGCAACATAAATAAGCATCAACGCGCATATTAGGTGAAGAACTAATATGTACAATATGTTGTACCAATTGAAGAACTCCTGATTGGCTTTTCCCTATAACCAGTCGCTAAAAATACAAAAGTCTAAAAGACTAAAAGAAATGTCTAAACACTTTTATACAAAAGATAGGCATGAATATAGGCACTATACAGTATATGAAGCAGATTTGTTTTTCCAGAAACATCCCGGAGCGCTATTTAAATTATCCTCAAAGATTCCCAAATACAAAATCTAACAGCAAAATCTAACATAACACAAAAGCAACAACTCTCAAATGCAAATGTTACCGGTTCACAATACAAGGTGCAGTGAAATGCTTTTTATGATTTAAAACTTAAGGGTAAAAAGTAAAAGTAACAAAGGACAAATCTAACATAAAGCTATATATGTATATGAAGCCTAGATATGTGCATATGTATCGTGTTTCAGCCTGTTGATAATAATGTATACAGAAGGCTGGCTAAAACCTCTGGCCATAGGATGGAATCAGGAAGGATCATCCGGGGTGTGCGGATAGGATGGTCCACCGTGGCGACCCCTCGACAGGAACAGCTGAAAGACCATCAACCAACAGTAGGCTGGCCAGCTATCCAGTATAATGATGTTAACGTAGCTAGCAAACGCTAGCATTGGCCTCAGCAAGCATTGTCCACCTGGATGTGTTTTCTACCTTAGCACTAGTATTGGATCGACAGTTCTGAGATCGACGTTGGGATTTTGATTGTAGCCTTATATCTTTCAGCCATGTGTTGACACTGACATTATGGGAATAGGGTTTGTAAAAAATCATCAATAAATCTTTAACCAATTAGATTTCAGGGGCCAGAGGTGGCAGTTTTTAGTATCCTTTGTTTGTCAGTATTCATGATTTTAAACGTAGCTTTTAATTTTTTTTGGCTAGGAAACATGATTGATTAAAGAGATATTTCAGGTTTTTCGGGTCTGTTTGAAATAAATAATGAGTATGTTGTACTCATTTTCCAGTGACAAACTTTGGCATTTGGTGGACGCCCCTTTCCAGAGCGACTTACATTTTATCTCCTTTTACATCTGAGAATTACAGTAAGGGCTTGCCTAAGGGCCCAACAGTGGTGCTGGAGTTTGAACCTGGGACCTTGTAATCAATAGTCCAACACCTTAACCACTTAGCTATTCCTTTAAGGCCTTATGCTAGCAAAATGAACACAAGAACACATAAAACTGACTTAAATACAGACATTAACTATTGCCTATGAAGTGGGAATAAATTTTAAATTTCTTTTAAAAGCAGTGCGCAAATATATTACATCATCATCATCATCACTTTCATGGATGTCATGCTATGATTTATTTCTCATATATTAGAGGTAAAGCTCTGCTCTTCTCGCTGTTCGCATGGATTAATGATGGAGGAGCTCAGCTATAAAATAGACATTTATAGTCATCTAGATCATGGTTATCCCAAAAAGATGTTCACCTGGAAGGCCGGGTGCGAACAACAACCCACAGGTCATCATCAGGGCATCGATGACTTAACGACTCCACTGAGGATATACACAGTACAGTACAGTACCTGCCACTTCAAGCCAGTTAGTGAGAACTGATGAAGCCTGTCAAGTGAGAGGTGAAACATCTTCAAAAACCTCGATCATTTCTGGTCCTTTGGGTGAAATTTTTTTAATAATGAACGGTCACATGAACTGTTGATGGATGAACTGTTGATGTTGAAAATGATTCATTTGTTCATCTACAGTATATTTCAAGGTTACAGTGAACCTCGAGGTTATCCGGGCAACACTGGAGAGCAAGGCAAACAAATGGTATGCAATTTCATCCATCATAAGTTATTACACACACACTCACACACCAGTTCACACCAAGAGGCAATTCAAAGATCCTTAATTACAAGAACCTGAAAGAACTAGAGAGTCCAATGCGCTGAAGAACTGTTCATCACTAGGACAGTACACCGTTTCCTAAAACAGTCCAAGACACCCAAATTAATGAGAGACTCCAGGTCACTTCTTTTGCTCTTATTAACCGAACTGCTTGCTCCTGTTCTCCATGTACCCGAGACGGCACCATCACCGACATGCTGTAAGAAGGACGTCGGGTCATTACGGAACACGTCATTCTGCAGGCATTCATTCTGATTTCAATCTTCCATTAACATTCATTCTTTAATCTTATCACAAATTAGGGCCTCTTGTGAAGTTCAGGCTCCAGGCTTCTGCTCTGAGAAAAATGAATACAATTTCTCTCTTAAGCGCTGTCTTAGAAAATAAAACTCCATAATGAGATTTCATGTCCGCTGCTTATTAGCCCTTGCTTGTGGTTAAGCCAAAGTCATCATATTCACTGTGGGATTTTTATTTTATTTTATTGCAAATCATATTATTTATATGAATAAACTATAAAAAAAAAAAGAGAGATAGCGTGAATAGATAGATATAGTTTTTCAACTGATCTTTCACAGCGTAGTGCAAATCTACAAGGAAATCATGTTTGAATGAATATATCATTAGGAGATTTGGTCCAGCATGCAATATCAAATCATATGAACCGCTTCGGGCTCCCGAGTGGCGCAGTGGTAAAGCGCTCGTCCTATCATCCAAAGATCGCTGGTTTGATTCCCGGGTAGTTCTGGGGCCTAGAGACAGCTGATTGGCTGAGCTCTCTCAGCGGGGTGGGATGAGAGGCACATAGCGCTCTCACATTAATCACTTCTCAATAGCCCATCATGGGCAAGCGGACGGAGGGGATAGCGCTTTCCTCCGAGTGTGTTACGCCGCCCTCAACGGTGCACCCAGTCCCACTTACACGCACATGCCTAAATCAGTGATTAGTCCTCTATATGGTACCTTATGATCATCTGTACATCAGTAATGAGGTGATTCCAACCCTCATCCTTCTAAACCAGAACAGGAGTGGATGTTGGGGGGGGGGGGGGGGGTTGTTCATATGCGTGAGTCA
>JAOTRS010000047.1:10321451-10332546 GCA_028565755.1 Dinotopterus cunningtoni
ACAGCATCACCCGGGGTTCGAACCAGCGCTCCCCGGATGATAGGGCGAGCACTTTACCACTGCGCCACTCGGAGGCCAAGGAAGCTGTTCAATGTTAAAACAGCCAGTGATTCCTTAAGTGCACGTAGTAGAATGTACACTCAAAAACCTCCTCCAGTTACAATGCAATTTTTATAATGACGTTTAAATATTCTGGGTAACTCCATCACAATTGCCTTTGACATTCGCAAGCAATCACTTAAGATTTGCATACTTAGCACTTTATCACAGTATCCACATGTATCGCTTCGTCCTAACCCAGAGATTGTTATGCAAAATGCTAAGCAACTAATTAATTATCAGCAGACAGCTATTAGTAATGACAAAGTGAGGTCAACCATCTCAAAGAGGGCTAGGTCAAATAAGAAGCGGTAGTGTAATTAGCATAGAACGGCTGTGTAGCAGGTGAAGAAGCTAATCTACATTAGCGTGTAAATGACATAAACTCACATCTGCAGCTTTCTGATCTGATATGATCATGATACTTAGGCATTAAGGGGACAAAGACGGCAGCTGCTTCAAATCCAACTGCAATACAATGTGGAAAACGTTCAGCTTTCACTTTATTAAGAACACCTGTACAGTACATTTGTGCACAATATTAGGAATGTCTGTACATTCGTGCACAATATTTGGAACACCTGTACATTCGTGCACGATATTTGGAACACCTGTACATTCGTGCACAATATTTGGAACACCTGTACATTCGTGCACAATATTTGGAAGACCTGTACATTTTTGCAAAATATTAGGAACACCTGTATATTTATGCACAATATTTGTAACACCTGTACATTCGTGCACAATATTTGGAACAGCTGTACGTTCGTGCAAAAAATTAGGAACACCTGTATATTGGTGCACAATATTTGTAACACCTGTACATTCATGCACAATAGACCTTCCTACAAAAATGTACAGGAAGACCTGTACATTTTTGCAAAATATTAGGAACACCTGTATATTTGTGCACAATATAAGAAATACATGTACTGTCGGGCACGATATTAGAAACACCTGTACATTCATGCTCAATATTAGGAGCACCTGTATATTTGTGCTCAATATTAGGAACACCTGTGCACTGATGCACAAGATTAGGTGACACAGTAAAGCGAACACAGTAAGCAAGTTCACATCAAACAGGAGCTGAAAGGAATGCCATGCTAAGTCAAATAACCACTCTTTTCAACCACAATGAGAAAAAACACCTCTCTGAATGTCAATATTGTCATCTGTCATTTTCAAATAATAATCAAAAGACACATTAATTCTACACTGGTAAATACTTTCAGGATGAGTACAGTGCTAATTTATTCACACACTGTTACGCACTTAAATACAGTGTTCATGTTCTTTGTCATATTGATTTATGCTTTTTACGGTTTGGCTCATTATGGTATAAACTTCGACAAATGTTCAAAACTTCAGACTTTTACAATCATTTTATAGATTCTTTGGTCAGAGTTGAAAAAGACAGTTTGTGTGTACTCCGTACCACAAACTGCATTAATACTTCCATTACCCTAATCAGAAACATCTCAGTCTTCAACACACACTCATTACCCCCTAATTATATCTTCAATGCCTGTTTCACCAACTGCTCACTCATACCTGGAGTAATTAACAACCTGGCACGGATATTTAACACAAATCGATCTGCAAGCTGCCATCGTAGTATATATCCATCGAAACATGTCACTGGCAATAATAATTAAATAAAACATATTTAAAACATTGATATGCACGCTCATGTCCATATTTTTAGGAACACCTATACATTTGCAGATTCATGCAGTTGTCTTATGAGCCAGTTATATGTCAGTGCAAGTAAAAAATAAAATAATAAATAAAACATTTCAGATGAGCTGGTTTAAGTATTTCATAAAATTCATGATCTTGTGAGAAATTTAGATTCAGTAGTCTCTAAAGTTTACACACTATGATGACGAAAAACGCCTGAGAGAGAGAAGAATGAATAAAGCTTGTGGTGGATGAACTGCAACAGGAGAAGAACATATCAGGTTACAGTCCTGTCAGCCAGGAACAAGAAACCGATGCTATCATGTGCACAGACTCACCCAAACTATATAACCGAAGACTAGAAAAAGACCAGGCGATTTTTTTTTTTCTAATCTTTATCTGTTGAGTGTGGGTGAACCTGTGCCAGTGGGGATGACTTTGATTGTATGAATGTGTAGATGTGCAGGTGTTCCTAATAAAGTGGCCAGTATCTAACTGCGTGAATGTGCAAGAGTACTGTTAATAAAGTGCGCAGTACGTGTATAATGAAACCATCTTCACCATGTATTGTATATCTCACAGTCCGTGCTATAAATTGTAGGTGAAAATACGAGGGGCGTTCAAGTCAAACCGGGATTTTTAATTGTGCAGAACAACAAAACATAGTTATGATGAGAATAACACTGCCTTTATTTCTCTATATGATTCCCTGCTAGACTAAATCACTCATCCCAGCGTTCCACTAGTGCGCGGATAACATCAAGGTAGATTTTTTTTCTCAGTACGCTGGCCTCCCAGGAACTCCTTTAAGTTTTTTCAAATTTCAGGACAAGTCCCAGTTTGCCTTGAATGCCAATTGTATTAAAAACATCCTTAATTATCAAAAGTTCAGACAAAAGTCAGTCTGTTAAACACATGAACAGAAATCACAAAATTTTTACACTTTGGTATTTTGTTAAAAAAGATAATTAAAGTATCTAACTAAAATATAGGCAGAGCTGGGGGTGCGTGGTTGCATAAGGGCCTCATATGGACATGCTTATCTGTGGTAATCACCTGACATGGGGCTCAACAGACAATAAAAAGACATCTGGCACTAGAAACAGTGCTTTCCTATAACCTAAAGGAAGCCTACTGGTGTGTTGTGACAGGTTGCATCAGTGATAATCAGATTGTGTAACTCCATGCTTCCCACGCAGGCAAATGGTCCAATATTTTTTATTATTATTTTTTTTTTTAATTACAAGCAAATGTACATTTTGTACACAGAAGGAACATATAAATGAGAGATGATTTTTCTTACGTTGCTGTTTTTTATTTGCATCCTAATATATGAGGTGGTGGCTTTGCTTTCCTCTGTTGTTTACGAGTAACGAGTTCTGTCATAAAGCTGTAAATGTCAGTGTGTCGCGTGGCAGGGACAGACAGATTGAGCCATCAGACGGACTCAGACCTGTCAGAGGTCTTGGCTCACTCTCATTGTGCTACTTGACATAACCCCTTCTACTCACTGGGAATCTGTCTCCCACACACACACACACACACACACACACACACACACACACACACACACACGTCTATTCAAGGCAGGGCTTTCAGTGAGGGCAGGAGCATGTATTCAGTTGTCAAAAAATAGAATAGACATGCCTGGGTGAGGTGGGCGAAAAAATGTGGTGTGCTGGACGTGTCTCCTAGAGGAGAGAAGGCATCATTTGGAACGGTACAGTTTGCAAAACTGTCTGTATGGAGAAAAGAAATTGAACTGAACTGACTAAGGTCATTTTGTCTTATTGCCCCTGGGTCAATTACCATGTGTGTGGAGTCTCTCTGCATGTTCTCCGTTGGTTTATTAGGACAGATACCAGGAGAAATTTCTGGCTGTCGAAAACGTTATGGTGATGTTCGTTTGGCAATGCCCTAAATGCGCAGTCATGTTGTAAGTGGTGTGGGGTTGCTTTTCAGATGTTGGGCTCATCCCCTTACTTCCAGTGAAAAGGACTCTTAATGTTTCAGCATACCGAGACATTTTGGACAATTTCATGCTCCCAACATTGAGGGAACAGTTTGGGGATTGTCTATTCCTGTTCCAACTTGACTGCGCACCAGTGCACAAAGCAAGGTCCATAAAGACATGGATGAGCGACTCTTTAACGTGACTCAGAAGAAGGAGTACTCTCAGAGAGTGATTCGCTCATTTTCTACTGGGCGTGCATGCGCGAAGCATCGTAAAAACTCCGTAAGTTATGTACAGGAACCAGAAATGAGTAGTTACCCTTGCACGAATCGTCGTTCTTTTGTCACGTGACTCCCATAGACGCTATGCAGTGCAATAGATTCAAAAGAACAAACGACTCGGACTAGAAGACTCATGAGAAGAACCAATCAATTCTGTTTCCTGTGGAACGCACTGCATCTGCAACGCGTCTATGAGAGTCACATGACAAAAGACCAAAAGACTCGGACCAGAAGATATGAGAGGTGAGCTACTCTTTCTGTTTATCATAATATGTCCTTAGCTGCATTGTAATATTTTGATTAGTGGAACTCTAGCTAAAATGTGTGTATGTAGACGTGTTGGGGGTCTGTTTATTGAAAATGTAACATTTTATTTTATTTCTGATAAAAAGAACGAAATGAACTAAATGACTCAAAAAAAAAATGTGTTCAGTTTGATGAATGAGATTCAAAGAACCGAGTCACTAAAATGATCCAAACTTGCACAGACATAACAACAACAGCCACAAACACCATGTTAGAGTAAAGTAATTTGGGAGCTACGATTAACCTCACAGCAATATTTCTAAAAGAAAATGAGGCAGACAGGTAGCAATACAACACTAAGAGAAGTGTGACATGAGATACACACGCTGTGTGCAGGAAGCTGTTGTGTCCGTCCCAATCTCCAGTCAGAATTGGATGATTATTGGCATAAACGTTCTAAATAAAGGTTACGATTTTCTTGTTTAGGTGTTGTATCATTCAACATTATCTCAATGTCATTTTATCGAAGTCTTTCTAACTTTCAAAACAACATTGAACACATTGTCCTGCTGTTAAATGACTTTGCAAAGTCATTACAACCAAATTACAATAGTTATCCAACATTAGGGTTCCTGCTGGGATATGGCCACATCACATTTGTAGAGTGGACATGATTGCCTCTCAGTGCACCCCAAATAGGAACAAAAAGCAAGTAATCGACCGAATCATTAGCTGCAGCAAAATATGCAATGATTATTTGATGAAGAGTGGAGGATGAAAAAAAAAAAACAATGCTACTATTATAGCAGAAGGACCAAAACAGCTTCATTCTTTCTCATGTTTCAGTGCATTATGAATTTTTTTGGCAGACCACATCACTACATTGCATGAAAGAGTGCCCGCAAGTACATTATGTACAGAGACAGGATTCTCAGGACATTTTGGCCTAAAAGTAACTGCAACAGAAGACTGAGGAAATAAACATGCATGACACAGCCTTCCTCGAGCTGAAATTATGCATAAATCCGATCACAAGTGGTCACCGAAGATGCATTTATGAGCCAGGTGTGAACGGATATGCTGTGCTTCCTGGGTCTGCATTCGCATCACGCAGGATGCATGTTGTGAATGCTGTGATATGGTTAAACGAGATGCATACTAACTCTGGATATGGTTTCATAATAATCATTATAGTATTCAACTTTATTTCTTATTTCTTCTTATTTCTTCATAATAAAATGAGACGAAGTTATGTCGATTATATTAATGAAAATAAATGTTATTAGATGTATAATAATAAATGTTTTACTGAAACAGGCTAAAAATTATTTTTTTTTACCTGAGCAGCGACCTCATTTCCCCTCTCATCTGTTCCAACCACTCAGCATTCAGCATCACCAGTATACTAATCACCGCCCTGATCATCTCTCATCGTCTGCACCTGTTTCTCACTGTTTCGTGCCTTACATTAGATGAGTATTTAATGTATGCTTGAGTGATTCATAGGTAACTGTGTGGATTAACTCTTAACTAACAGAAACGTTCCCCTGAAACTGCTTAGGTACAGGGACTGGACTGAAAATGGAAGCCAAAAAGTCCTTCAGGAAGCCTGGAGAATCATTCCTTGAAAGTACAGTAAAAATACAAGAAAGTCTGGGGCTCTTTGGGTGCAAAATATCTTTTTGCACAGTACCGTAATGTGCGACGTCAATTATAAAAAATCTTACTTTAGCATTTTGAGCAGACCATTCCATGTACTGTACGTATGTCCCTACCACTTCTGCCTAACATTTTCCATATGACTTAACCACTATCTCTTTTGCAAGATCTAGTAACCCCTAGATTTTCCATCTTAAGCGAAGCAAGACTATATCTCCCAGTACCGGCTTCCTGTTTCTTCCTCCGAAACTAGATACAGAAGCATCCGACTGATACTTCCAATCCATGAACGCCTAGTTCTTTTCTTTCTAAGCACTACAAAACTTTCATTTGCACACACAACCATGTACAAAGTCCTGATTACTTTCTTTCGGCACCTGAATGAGGGGAAAAACAAGCAGGAATGATACTCTCAGGGAGAACAAGGCCACACACACACACACACACACACATATCTCCTGCACTGATAACTCCAAACCATTATAGTCTTTCACCGGGGCTTTGGTCAATTGACGTCACTGTGTTCTCCTTTGGGGGCACTGTGTCCAAGTAGGAACCAACAATACAATAAAGAGAGAGAGAGAGAGAGAGAGAACAACAGAAAGAAAGAGGTAGAGATAGAGAGAGAGATAGAATATAGTGGCCAGCAGATAGCTGATACGTGGTCATAGCTGCACAAAAATTCATTCAGCGCTGAGTAGGAGGGAGCGGAAAGGGTTGTTTGTAGCTCTGCAGGAGATCTTAACCTGTATCTGCACCACTGGGACCCTGTCCATCATGGACCCCAGGAAAGAAAGAAGGTGGTGAAGAAAAGTGTCCCTTCGATCAGAAGGTGATAAATACAGCAACCTGTGTGTGAAGCCCGAAGAGATGACAAGCCTTGGATGCCGGTGAAAATAAAAGAGCTTTAAAAGAGGTTTAAGGGTTAATTCCCTTTCAAGCCGATAACAATTACAGTTTCATTTTCAGTAAAGCTCATAATTAAAACAGATTGGTCAAATAATCAATGTAATCCCCACAGCGACCTAATATAATCTCATAAACTCAACAACAGCTTGGCGCAGCTTTTAGTACGAAATAATGAACAAGACTTTTGGGAAACGTGTATAGGCGTACATCAATTGCATTTCAAAAGCATTCAGCCACTACGTCACTAGGGCTGTCTTTGTCTTATCTCCTAATCTCCATCCTGCCATTCCAAGGGGTTGCTGGGTGCTGCAGAGCGGGTCTCTGGGGACCAGTCGCTCCTGTCAAGATCCTCCCAGTAACACTTCTCTCTCAGGAGGTCAGGTATAGCCCTGTACAGCCTGCAAGTTTCTCCATGTTGTGAGAAAAAGAAAAAAAAAACCTAGCACAATAGAGACAGAAAGGCAAACTGTTCACCAACCCTGTGATAATACATGATTTGTTGTGATGTAATTCGTTTTTTACACAATTAGAACCTGAGAAGAGGTGATCGTCTCATTATTACCCTTCGCATCTTGCTTATATTGTTTGTTTTGCTCATCCCGAAAGAAAGGTCACGGAGCAGGCATCACTGTAAGATGGCAGGGTGATGAGTTATGTGATGGCAGGTGCACGAGTTGAGTTATGTAACAGAAGTGTTAACAGCCTGGCACAGGAGGAATTGCGCTGGTGGTAGTTGGACACGGGGAGGGGCGCTGCGTTTCCTCCGCATGATCCATAAATCTGTACGTGCTGCAACTTCAGCTAATTGGCACCAAGCATCTTCTTTCTCTCCACACAATGCCAGCTCATGTCAAGCAGAGCATGTTGTTACAACTGCATTCAACGCCATGCATTATAGTCTTGCCAAACATTATTCCCTGTTTCATTCTATAACCTACTTTTTTTTGCACCTGATTCTACAGATGCCAATTTAACACCAAACGGCTTTTACAGTCTCGGAGTAAAATCTGTTGCAATCTGTTGTTATGTGGATCGCACACTACAGATTGCAGACGAGGCTCACATATTACATGATCACTTTCACGTGGAGAGAAAAATAAATGCAAAAGCTGTCCATCTTGTGACAGATGACAGTTATGTTTAAATGGGATTAAATACAACGGTCACCATTGGCCTCCAGAGTCCCTATTTGGACTACAGAGGTTTCTAGATGAATGGATGGAATATTGGTTTGGGATGATACAGGAAGTGAGGATTGTCTGTTCTGAAAAGAGAACTGGAGGTACATCAGAAAACAAAACAGTGCTTATTTTATTCTGTCCCTCACCTGGTTTCAGGTTGTGTTTGTTTGGGTATGACACGCCAAATCATTTCTTACAGAATAAATATTACTGTGTCTATATTCCGCCCTCACCTGCCCATACAAATAGGCAGATGATAAAAATGCATTTAGGGCTCTGCTACACCTTATTGTTGATTCCGGACTCCTATTTGCTCAGCTCACAGACTGACAAAATAAAGTCTCATTGCTGAATTGCTCACAGTATACGCAGATCAGCCATAACATTAAAATGCAAAGCATTACAGTATGCCCAATATTGTGTAGGTGCCACCAGGACAGCTCGGGTTTCGCAGGGCCTCTGGGGGTGTGTCGTGGTGTCTGGCACTGGAAAAGCAGTGAATCCTTTGGGTGCTGTGGGTTACAGGGCTTGCTTGTCGCCGTGGATCAGACTTGGTTGACTGGGACATTTCATGGATGCTCAGTTGGTTTGAGATCTCAGCAATTTGGAGGACTTTTTTTTCTTGACATTTTTGCCTGCTAAGCCAGATACGTGGCATGCTGTGATGCACTGGGATTTCTGATACCTTTCTATCATAGCCAGCGTTGACATTGACAAAAACTTTGATCCTAATGGACAGGCTGGCCTTTGGTCCCCACAAACATAGATGAGCCTTAGGTGCTTGTGATCCTGTCACCAGATTACTGGAATATAATTAGCGTTGGTCTTATGGCTGATTGGTGTATCAGGAGTCGCTCTGCACAAAAATTTGTCATCAAGCTGGGGTGAATGTGGAAAATTTTTCACATCTCCAAAATTAGTCTGAACTGGGAACACGGCCAAAACCGTGCCATGTACGTTCAGAATAAGAGGATATTCTTTACTTCCCTCTCATCATATCATCCTCAGATCAGCTGTGCTTCCTTCCAATCCCTTGCTTTTCGACTCGTTTTTGAGCTTCCATTAGATGCATCAATACAAAGTAAAAGGGCCGACATAATAGTGCACTCTGAGTCACTCAGTGTTTGACAAAAAAAAATCGTACTGCTTTAAAATGGTACGCCTTTTTTTAAAGGACGCTTGAAGTAAGTGATCAAAATGTTACAATTATGTATGAATAACCCCTCTGTTGTCTGTCTTTGGCTATTTTGGCCTGTGATAAATGGAAATAATGTGGGAGGCTCTTGCTGGAAGACTGGCACCTTGTTAGAGAGGATTAAGGAGCATTTTTATCACCTCACTCGGGGAATCTCTTATCTCCGACGCCAGGCCGCTGGATCAAGGAACCAAAAAATTTTACACACACCAACTGATAGAGAAAAGGGCAACAGAAGACATGGACATTTCAGGTTTTACTTTAGCAAATTCGCTACTGCTGCCCAATTCAACCTCACTCACTCACTCATTGTCTATACTGTTTAATACTGTATACACGGTCGCGGGTGGCCTGGAGCCTATATGAGGCAGGATACACCCTGAACTCTATGGACTGTGGGAGGAGACCGGAGTACCCAGAGGAAACCCACCCAGAACAGGGACAACACGAAAACTTCTTGCACACAGACCCGAGGCGGGAATCGAACCCGAAACCTTGAGGCGTAAGGCCACAGTGCTAACCACTAAGCCACTGTGCCGCCGTAATTTAACATGCTAAAAGTATGCTAGCTACAGTAATGAATTAACTAATGTTGAGTTAACCCCGGTCGGCATCAACAAGATTTGAATGTAAGTGCGATGTTGTATTAAACAAAGCAGACGAACCAAAATCAAAGTTTGTAAACAGGCAAAAATCAAGCAATCAGTTTGTTAAATCAGATTTAACAAGGTTAGGTAAAACGCAATAAACCAAATGGACAGGATCAATATAAGAAAAGCATAAAGGAAAACAAACTGCTTAGTAACATCATTAGTGGAGCGCTAGGAGCAAGACTTAGCAAAAATAGATAAATAAATTAGCTAGACGTCTGTGTTATTTATGGAGACAGTGCTAAGTGAGAACAGACGTTTGTGATTAAGTATGTAGGATAGTGTTTGGTTAGTAAAGTATGACAAGCACAAATACGGTGATGTTGTTTAGATATAAATCGATCAAACCATACCAATAACTCACATTAAAGCCATTAAAACAATTCATATACTACAGCAAACTAGCTAAAAAGTTAGCTAGCTGGCTACATTATACTGTTGATAGAAATCAGCTAACTTGTCCTTCGTCTTCATAAACGTTGATCGTTACGATCATACGAATGATAAACATGACAATCGAGTAAAAAAACTTGGGAGTGACAAATTACAACCTAATTAATGAAATATGATTCACAAATGTCTGAATAATGACGCCTGTTAGTGTGAAGCGTCACATATTTTCTGTCGAGATAATAACACCATTATTCCATTGGAGTCTTTAGAAGCCTCGTCTGCAGTAAATGTGCCGGCGAGACAAGCTTTCAGTTCAGAGAGAGAAAAGCTTTGAATTCATTATAATGGGCTTTTGGACACGCATGAATGCGCTGTCTTTCTGTGAAATGGCCGAGACCACTGAGCCACAGGCTGACAAACTTGACCCACACTATCTTTTATATACAATATGATTTCTTTGCTTTAATAATAATAAGTTATTGTATCTAATCTGTGCCCCCCCTTTCCTTAACCACTCCAGGGAAGAAAAAAAAAAGAATCTGTGCATCTGCACTTTGGTCTCTTTTTTGGTTTATATGTGTAAGATAGCCGTCAGGATTGAAGTAATGAAAATGAATGGCGTGTCTCGATAGCGCCCTGACCAGCGGCCCGTGTCTCTCTCACCTCGCCTTCACCATAGTAACCGGCCACGTTCTCGATCTCCCTGCACTTTCAAATGAGGCCAAATCACATTCAAAACAGCCAGTTTAACAAGCGCCATTCTCAAAAAGTATAGAGGCGGATTACATTTATTTTCATCTCTCATTCATCAAAATTCTAATAATAGAGCTCTGTGTGGAGTG
>JAOTRS010000047.1:10368373-10379167 GCA_028565755.1 Dinotopterus cunningtoni
TTCTTTTGATTGTGTAAAGCTGCTTTGCGGCAATGACAATTGCTAAAAGCGCTATACAAATAAAATTGAATTGAACTGAATTGAACTTCAAGCGACACTAAGCAGAACACTGAATATGACTAGCATAAATGATTGTGCTTTAAAAGATTCCTTTTCCTCAGATTACATCGTTTTTGTCGTTGATTATATGTAATTTACTTTGGATGTTACTTTGTAATAATAATAGAACCGAGGAACTCGGTGTGTTATCACACATAACAGCGTTAAAGGATCTGTTTACATAACACAGTAACCTTTTACTCTAAAGACAGACACAGTGGGCGGGATTTATCTGCTTGATTTTACTTCCGTGTTACCACTGATTGGTTGGAAGTCGATCTGGTGGCCCGGCAGACCCGACCTATTGGCCAATCATAGGCTGAGATCAACATAGGCCACGCCTATTGGGGAAGTCTTCTCCAAGGCTGAAGTATAATAACCTTATTAACCGCTTTGCTGTGCATCTTCATTCTGTTCACGCTGATTATTTGTAACCGAGCACTGAAATAAAGGTATGTACTGAGGGAGAATTTGTGATTAGGATTGTTGTTGTTGGTGTGTTTTAGTGTCATAAAACGAGCTTGTTTTGTGTTTGTTGTATATCCCGGAAGAGTTGCTGCTAATGAATGAAAGGATGATTTAATTTCTTGTTTTTATTCAGTTGTTTATTTGAGTAATAGTTCCGGTCATCATTATATTTAGCCTCTGTTCTTCAAAAGACAGGAATAATTCTAATTTCCTGACTATTACGTCTCCAATGGGTTGGTATTGTATGGCTTTGCGACAGTAGTTACCGCTTTACGGCGCAGCTGTTGTTTCCTTGTTAATTATCTAAAGTAAAACCTTTTTACAGACTTGACTCTTCCTTCTTTGCACACTGAATTGTTGAGCAACCTATACCCAGCTCCCTCCTTTACACCTGATTGGTTGGGCTGAAATAACAAAAAAAAAAAAAAATGCTGACTCACAGGTCCTACAGCCTGTTCTTGAATAGGGTTCATTTATTTCAGAGCTGAATGTGTGTGTGAGAGAGAGTTCAGGCAGTGTGTTGTGTTTGAGCAGATCTTTTCGTTATCTTTCAGCGTACAGGATGGTGCAGAAGATCAAGGCCGGATCCGTGGTCGAGCTGCAGGGAGATGAGATGACCAGAGTGATCTGGGAGCTCATTAAAGAGAAGCTCATTTTCCCTTACCTGGAGTTAGACCTGCACAGGTGAGAATTAATCACAGCAGGATCGCTGTTTGCTCATTATCTCGCCTTATCATCTAAATTTTCCTCTTGACTCCCTGGAGAGTAATGATGTTGTTCGGGTTTATCCTGAATCTCTGGGTGATTTTATAATCGTTTGCATGAAGCATAACTTAAAATCTTATATGGAAGAAAACATCTTTCTAAATTGACATGTAAGACTACGGCTGTCAAATTGGAGGCTTTGAAGCATGGGCAGGATTGACTTGTTTTCTTACACACCGTTATCTGTAAATACCATCAGCAGGATTGCAGTGGTGATGAAAATAAATGAGTGGAAAGTCCAAAGTAAAAAAAAATAAATAAATAAAAATATTGTTCAGGTTTTAAAAACATGCTTGATTTTTATTTTTTTTTTAAATCGAGGTCCTTGAATTTGTAAGGGATTATAACGTAGTGCTGATGTGTCCATCATGTAGCTTTGCAATAAATTAGTTGAACCCTGCTTTTTTTTTTTTTTTTTTTTTTTTTTTGTGTATGTGCATAATCTCAGTATGATATAATTGATGTCTCATACCAGGCTGTTAGCAGATTGATTGTTCTATTCATCTATTTTTGTACTAGTACTTTTTCTTTTCTCTTTTTTAAATAATATTTTGTGGATGTTTCATTATTTATAGTCATCCACCATGTTACCCAACACTTCTGTGTTGCTGCAGTTTTAACACATCTACAGTAAGTATTGTAACATATGCGTTCTTAGATTATGATTTAAATTTTATATTTGCCAATCTTGGAGTTCACCTTTGACCAGTTTTTATTAGCTTTTCTAAAATATTAAGCAATTATTACACATGTTGCGTAAACATTGTGGTTCATAATAAGTAATCCTCTTTTCAGAATGTAACTTTACATCCAAAGGAAGATTCGGAAAAACGTGATGCCTGTAGTACTTATTTCTACATCGGTTATGCAACTAGTTTTCAACACACTTAACTTTTATGAACACTTTTCAGAAGGTATTTCAACAGTTATGTTGCTACACAGTGTAACCTGTTTGGTAAGGTTAATATTATCACATGCGTCGTGCAGGATTTCTGCACTTCAGGAGTGCTATGTAACACCCTGGTTAATACCACCTAACCTTTAGACTCGTGAATGATGCTGGTGGGTTACGGTAACACTGTGTGTCCTGACAACAGCTGTACTATGAGCTTGTTTCTGTGACATGCTCGTGTGACAGTAGACCAAGAAGCAGGTGATCTTATTCCAGCTCATTTAAAAAAAATAATAAATTATGAGGGGTGTTCGTGTCAATCCAGGACTTGATTTATATATAGAAGTAAATTCCTTTATATAAATATATATTAGACTGAGAACTTTCTACCTTGATGGCATCCAAGCACTAGTGACTACTGGGACAAGTGTATTATTGCTTGGATGCCATCAAACTAGAAATTTTTCTTTATTTTTTTTCTCAGTATGCTGGAGCCATGAACTCCTTTAATGGCCCGAACATGTGGGAAATGGCTTGAAGCGAGGTCAGGACTGTAGGGGTGATGTGGCGATAAGTCCCAGCTGAGTTCCTGTAATGTGCAAGAGGTGTCATCTCTTATGCCAGCTTATGCGAGTCCCGGTTTGACTTGAACATTCCTCGTGGCACCTATATGACAGAAATTTTATCTGAGTTCTTGATCTTTTAGGGTTCTGTAAGATAACCGTGAGTTCTATGTGTTTATCCTGGGGGGAAACATAATATATATATATATTTTTTTAGTTGTTCCTTTGAACTTGAACAAAGGAACCTGCTTTATTAATGACAGCCATCAGTTGATTTAGTGCTCTTTTTTTTTTAAATTTATTTATTTTTTATAAATAAATGACAATGTAACAATTTCAGTAGTAGTGTTGTTACGCCTCTTGCTTCATGGGTTGAAGTGGAATATAGTCGAAAGGTTACAAACACAATAGCCTGAGCTCAGTGGCACAGGAACTTGGAAGATACCCAAAAAAAAAAACTTTGGCTGTTGCTCAAGGCATGATTACTTGGTTCCTGGCTTTATGCATCTCTATCAGTGTTCTATGTCTTTTTTAAAAGATGTATATTTTCCTACTTCAGGCACAAATGTAGAGCAATTCAAACCTTATTATTCATGCCTAGCTGTCCTTTAGACAGCTTTATAGTAGAGCATGACGGACTGGAACTAACAATGTAATGTCCTTGTGGAGAGACTCGTATCTTCTGCCAGAGAAGACTGCCCAGACTGTCGGTTAACATAAGACCTTGTTTTGCATTTCTTCTTTTTTTTTTTTTAATAATAGAATTTATTGTTAGTTTTCAACACGCGACGCTTCTTCAGTGCATTGATTGTACGTCTGAAGAATTTTAAGTGATGTGTGCACTTGGTGCAATTGCAAAATGGTGTACATGGTGGTAAGTATAATTTTTAGACACAGGATAAAAGCAATCACAATAATTTTGAAACTGTTTTATTATAGACAGCTTAAAACCTAATTAAGTGCACAGGTTGCAAATGTTTCTGTAAGTGCATCATGATGAAGTGGTAGAACTAAAAGCATGTCTTTCTGGATTCATATCTCTCCAGTTGAATGTGAAAAATGAATGTAAATGTAATACTCCTAAATGTCGAATAAGGCAATCCTGCAGATCGTCAGGTTGATGTCGACACCATATTGAAGGAGGCTAATATTTTTCAAGGATTTAGTATTTTCACTTAAATGCTGTGGACCTGTTTAGCCACATGCACTAATATGTCAGCCTGTCTAGAGTATCTATGGTTTTACTGAACCATGGTCTTCATGGAAACCTGTGTTGTTTGTTTTGGCTCAGAAGTGCCATCTAGTGGATGTTACGTTTAAGCCACCAGTTATTTATAATGTAAACACTATAGGACATTAAGCTGCTCATGTAAAATAAGCCAGGACTAAGAGCCAAACTGGGTATGGGTAGTAATTGGGCATTTTGACGTTATTAAGGTAGATATTAGCATTAGATTTATGAGCTCAATTTATGCAGACTGTGAAAGCTTACTGTAAGTAACATCATAACCAGATCGAAGCAATGATTTACTTGTTGTACTAATCATGTTTTTATGTGGATTATGTAATCAAGTTTGGTTTTTCTTGCATGCATTACTTTTAATTTACAATTTTTAAGTATCTCTGGTGTAGTGGCTGAATATTGAGGATGAATTAGTAACTCAAGATTCCTGTTTATCAGAAGGTTTATATTTTGTCTATAGAAGTTCTGAGAAAGATTGATGTTGATTGTTAAACAGTTATTATTGTATTGTACTGTACCATTAGTACCACAGTACATACAGTAGGCTGTATTCTCAGAACATTTTTGTTACTCATAAGTAACATTTGATGAGGTCACATTGTTTGTTGCTACATCTTCATGCCTGAATGTTTGCTTTTCCTTCACTGAGCGCTCCATTATCATGTTCACCGTGACATTTGTTTCTCATTGCAGCTATGACCTGGGCATTGAGAACCGCGATGCCACTAACGACCAGGTGACCGTGGACGCTGCAGAGGCGGTGCGTCGCTACAGCGTGGGCATCAAGTGCGCCACCATCACGCCTGACGAGAAGCGCGTCGAGGAGTTTAACCTTAAGCAGATGTGGCGCTCCCCTAACGGAACCATCCGGAATATCCTGGGCGGCACCGTCTTCCGCGAAGCTATCGTATGCAAGAATATCCCACGCCTGGTGCCTGGCTGGATCAAACCCATCATCATTGGTAGGCACGCCCACGGGGACCAGGTGAGCTGAGTAGCAGTTATCAAATAGAAAACAATTTATATTTATCAGTTATAAATCATCATCACTAAATATTTAATTTGAAGGACTGTTCTTTTGGTGTTTAGCTTGTATGGTGCTTAGTTACCGTATGTATGCGACCTCACTGCAGCTACTTTGTGTGTGTTTAGTACTCTGATATACTGTAGATGTAATGTTGTGCACTTGGTTTTCGCTATTACCAAAAAAAGGGGTGTCTTAGATTAGTTGATCTTTCAGGTTACGTACAGCTGTGCAATTTTTGAGAGGAATAGGCTTTTAAATAAACTTTCAGCAAGCTTGTTTATTTTATTATTATTTTTAATAATCTGGTTAACTTAAATGCTGCTGGAGCTCCCTTCATTATTTTACTTTTATCTTTATTTGAACGCGTGCTTTAAAGGCATTTCAACAAAATGTTGTGTAGGAGTTTGTGTTTATTCTAAAGTTGATCCAAGATTTTCATTTTTGCTGCAAGTGCATTTCGATTTCAAAGATCAGTTATTGGTCTCCTTCATTACTAATAATCAGTATCTGCATTGGACCTGGAAAAAATATCATATCCGTCAACCTCTATTATATACAATAAAATAATGCAAGCGAATAGATATTTAAGCCATATGAATAGGGATTGAATATAGTTAATTAAAAAAACATGATAAATTTTGATTTATGGATTGATATAAAATAGGCAATGATGCTTTGATCTTTAATATGTAACAACATTTTCTATAATGATGTGCTCAATATAGAGAAACATAATCAACTGATTTTGGTAGCTATACTATAAAACTATTTTTACTATTTTTAGAAATCATATATAAGCATAGTTTAGCTGAAATTCCAGTAGTTCTGACTTCATCCACAGGATGTCCTTGTCATTCTTTGACAGAGCACTCAGTCCATCGTTCTCTCGTGTACAACTTGTTTTATCTGTCCTGCTTCAGTACAAAGCCACAGACTTTGTCGTTCCTGGACCTGGAAGACTCGAGATGACGTACACACCCAAGGACGGGGGGAAGCCTCTTAACTTTGTTGTCCATGAATTTGAAGGTAAACTGTGTAAAACAGTCATTAATTATTTCCCTGTATCCACATGCTGTTTATGTATTTTGGATCTTGTATCATCCGCCTCCTTTTAACCCAGATGTGGTTATTCTCCCATAATCCTATGTGCTCAGGATGTCTGCTGCATGTTTACTGTGTCAATATTGCAATATATATATTAATATATATATTATATATATCCTATTATACAAGTCCTCTGTGCTAGACAGGGCTAGACGTTTTTGTGTTTATGCCCCACCCATGTGTGAGCATATACTGCTGTGATGAAATGGTACATGAGCCAACGAATTGCCTGCAGCCTGTAAATTTGAGAAACAGAATGATACTTATTAAAAAATGATTTTTTCCAGATTAACAGTTACCATTTACCATATAAATGAGGGTCTTATTTTAATCCTGTTAGTATGGCAGTCCCAGTCCTCACCATGTCACATAACGACCGATGTAAAGTATATTCTGAAATAAGACTTTACAATCACAATACAGTTTCGTGAGTCTCTCATTTGACCCACCATAGGCACCGGTGGCGTGGCTCTGGGCATGTACAACACGGACAAGTCCATCCGTGACTTCGCTCACAGCTCCTTCCAGATGGCGCTGTCCAAAGCCTGGCCTCTTTACCTCAGCACCAAGAACACAATCCTCAAGAAGTACGACGGTCGCTTTAAAGACATCTTTCAGGAAATCTATGAGAAGTAAGTCGCTACATCGCAAGAGTTTTTTTTTTTATTATTATTTTTTTTATCAATTTATTTATTCAGCCAGATAAGCCATACACGATGTGGTTTTAAGGGAGTACAAGTCTCAGTTCGAGGCTAAGGGGATCTGGTATGAGCACAGACTGATTGATGACATGGTGGCCCAGGCCATGAAGTCTGAAGGAGGATTTATCTGGGCTTGTAAGAACTACGACGGAGACGTGCAGTCTGACTCTGTGGCTCAGGGTGAGTCTAAACACGTTACACTCGTGTATCTCATCTGATTCACTGTGTTCCCTTTTCTCATTCTTTCTCTTGATTTAAAATTGATTTGCCATTTTACAGGGAAAAAAAACCAACAGATTTTCTAGTGTTGTGAAATTTCCTCATATGGATATTTTATTCTGAGATGGACTGCTGTGTGTCTTCACTCAGGTTACGGTTCTCTGGGAATGATGACCAGTGTGCTGGTGTGTCCCGATGGACGCACGGTGGAAGCTGAAGCTGCTCACGGCACAGTCACGCGTCACTATCGCCAACACCAGCAGGGCAAAGAGACGTCCACCAACCCTATTGGTGAGATATAAACACAGACAAAACATATGGTATTTCTTTATTATTGATTATCCATTCTAAGTATATTCATTATTTTAAATTGTTTTGTAACCTGTTATAATTTTGAATCGTATGTATAAAAACTCCCTTTTCTCTATATAATGTCCTGCTACACTAATGCACTAATTTCACTAGTGAATACCAACAAAGTTTTCTCAGTTCATCTAAAATGCTGGCCTCCCAGGAACTCCTTTAATGGCTCAAATATGTGGAAATGGCTTTGAGCGAGGTCAGGACTGTATGTTGAATGAGGCAATAACTCCTGGGCGAGTTCCTGAAATGTGTGAGTAGAGCAGTGGGCAGTCAGAGGTCATGCATTGTCAATTTTTTTTCCTCCCTGGGAGGCCAGATGTGATGCATGCAGTCACACCATCCCAGCGTACTAACATACAGTAACCTTATACCTTGATGGTGTCCAAGCACTAGTGATACGCTGGGATAAGTGCCTTAGTGTAGCAGAGCATTATATAGAGAAATAAAGGGAGTTTTACTCTCGTAACTGTGTTCGGTTATTTTGAACAATTTAAAGTCCTGCTTTGACTTGAACGCCTTGCTTTGACTTGAACGCTTGTAATTAATTCACAACCATAACGCACACATCTGGGACTTGTGTCATTCTCCTCAGCCTCCATTTTTGCCTGGACGCGAGGGCTGCTCCATCGGGCCACTCTAGATAAGAACACTGAGCTACAGGTCTTCGCTCAGGCTCTGGAAGCCGTCTGCGTTGAGACCATTGAGGCCGGATTCATGACCAAAGATCTGGCTATCTGCATCAAGGGCATGGCCAAGTGAGTCTCATCTCAATTTGCATCCACAATTGGATCAACACTGGTCTAGCAACACTAAGGAAAAAATATGTAGAACAGAAGATGGAGGTGCATATGCTTAAAATACAGAGACAAATGTTAGAGTAGAGCCCAGTAATCAGACGGTAGAATTATTATTATTATTATTTATTTATTTTTTATTTTTTTATTTTTTTTAAACAGCTCACAGTAGTAGAAGTGTTTTGTATATTTATGTACAGTATTTATTGGCGCGGGGGGTGTAGCGGTGGTGGGAGTCCCTCATATGTAACAGTAGACAGCGTCATCATCACCTTTTATGTCGTACTGTGAGGTAGTAATATATCTGTCGACACATCGGAGCAGCGTGACGAGCGGCAGAGAGTTGATCGCGCACTTATGCAAATGGAAGCCTTATGAGGCACTCGTTTGCTTATGAAATAAATAAATGAACACATCGGCTCTGACCTTCTGTACATTTATTACTACTCAAATTATTTACTCTTTTGAAATTTGTGTGAAATAAAATGTTGCTAATCACTAAAGGAAAAGAGATGACATCATCTTGTCTCCCTCTTTCAGTGTGCAGCGCTCCGACTACCTGAACACCTTCGAGTTCCTGGACAAGCTGGCAGAGAATCTGAAGCTCAAGCTGTCAGCCCAACCCAAACTATAAAGCCGTCCTTTATAGCCGACACCCCCTGGACACTACACACACACACTTCTCTCACAGGACTCGCAGGAACAAGAGGACTGACACGCTCAGATCTCATCCCCTTGTCCAGAACCAATGCACAGGCACGGTCAACCTCCTCTCCTGGTCTGTGCAAAAATGCACAGGACCAGACTGTACCACTACTACCAGAAGGGGCAGTTTTACTTGAACGTATTTTTATTACACTACCTAAGGATATTGTAGTCAATAAAATCTGACTACAATATCCTTAGGCAGTAAAGAAAGTAGAGCATGTTCTGGCCAGGCTGTGTCAGGATTGTCAAGCACTTGTTGCCTTATATGCGTGTGTGTACGTGTATCTGTATGTGTGTGGTGTCTTTTCATAGTTTATGTCAACATCCAGCACTCATCAATAGTGGAAATGATTCTAAGAAGATGCTTTTCCATTATGTTTTATAGGTGTTTTTAAGAAGGTGATAATATTAGTCTTCGACTAATAAAGAAATGGGACCACAAGTTGTGTCTTGTCTTATTCGTAAGGATTTACAGTACAACAATAAATCCACTGTGTTGACTTGTTTTGTCCAAAAGAGGGCAGCACTGCAATGTTCATTTCTGCTCTGGCTTCAAGACAACAGGAGGTATTAAAAGCTTTAAATGCACTGATCACCCATAACGTTAACACTGATTGATTATCAATTATATATCAGTAAACTGGGGACCGGATCATGGGCACCCAAGGCTTACCCATGCCAAAGGGGGACCAAAAGCCAGTCTGTGTGGTCCGATCTCACAGAAACGCCAATGTAGCAGAAATGTCTGGAAAAAAATCAGTGCTAGCCACAATAGAAAAGCATCAGAACGCACTCGGCCCAGCAGGCAAAGAGCCCAAGGCCAACAACCTGGGCCTGTATTCACAAAGTTCTTAAGCCTAAAAATTGCTCCTATCCTAGATCCGTCGATCTGAAATGAATAACAAGTAATAAAATCATTATGGTAAATGTACTGTAAGAACTTAAATATAGTAACTCCTGCGTGGAAATTGATTGCTTTAAAAGTAAACACATTTTCAACATTTGTCTGTTTAATTAACTTTAATTTATTTTGCCTGTAACAGAAATTTTGCATAAAATAGCCTGTAGTCATGATTTTACAATTTCTTTATATACAAACATTATGAGTTCACTGTTTATCATCTATTCTGTTTTTACAAAGAAGACATTTCAAGACCTTTGCAGAGGTCAAAGGTTATTTTTTTTATCAACCAATCACAGCACGCCCACAACCCACGGCACCCAATGGATCCACTGCCATCAGACTGGATCCTGGGGCAAGACTGTAAATATATTGTCTCACTATACTGTATGCATATCGACTATATACGCTACAGTTCCCAGTAGAAAGCATAATGCATCGTGGTGGCACCTTCTTCCATTGCTCTGTGGTCCTGTTCTGATTCTCACATGCACATTCACAGGGAAACGGAGGTCGGCATGTATGCGCTGTCTGGTCTACAGCTTCACAGCACCATACTCAGCCATGTGTGGTGTGGTCTGGAACATTCCTATCATAATCATCTCATACTTTTTCAGCAATTTGTGCTCTGGTGGGATCGCACCAGAGGGAGCTACCCATCACTCCCCAGGCGTATTAGCCAGCCGTGGGGGCCCTTAATCCTGCCCCTGGTTCACTGGTTGTCATTTCTTGGATCACTTTTAGTAGGCACTGCAGAGGTTTTTGGAATCACTCTGATTTAGTTATCCAACCCTCACAATTTGGCACAATCTGATCCTTACAGCTACTTCAACATCTCGGTTCAGTTTAAGTGCTCACTAAAGCCCAACCCTCGACATGTGCCATAGTAACCAATGTAAGGTGATCGATCATATTCACTTTTTTTTTTTTATTAAAGTTTATATATA
>JAOTRS010000047.1:10386504-10399690 GCA_028565755.1 Dinotopterus cunningtoni
AACACAGCTGATTTAACTAATCTGTTAATTACTAGGTTCAGTGGGTGTGTTTAGGTGTTGGTGAATTACAATCTGTGTTGGTCACTGGCCCTCCAGGACTGGATTTAGAGACCCCTGATCTACAGGGTGGGGTTGCCAGCTCGGTGCCTGATTGTATCTGAGCACTTGGAGGTGAAGGACCTTACACAAGGGTCCAACCGGTGGCATTGGGGCTTGAGCCGGGGACCTCCTGGTCCGCAGTCCAACACCTTAACCACGCATTGGGTGGGAATTAAAACCTAGGCCTTCTCTGCATGGTAGGTGGGAAAACCTACCACTGAGCCACCAATGCCTGCAGACTAGATTAATTGCTGTTCCCAAATTGGCTTGTAGTTTGTGAGTGTGTGTGTATATGTGTGTGTGTGTGTGTGTGTGTGTGTGTGTGTGTGTTCGTGCGCTGCAATAGATTGGATGTGCCCGCCTGCCAGCAGACAGCCACCCACGGACCCCGTATACAGGATAGATCGGTATAGAAATGAATGAATGAATGAATGAGTGAGTGAGTAATGTTTTTGTGTGTGGATGATCATACATAGCCATGCTCCAAATTCCAGTGGAAAGCCTTACCAAATGAATGGAGGGTATTATAACACCAAAAAAGGGGTCTAAACCTGAAATTACATTTTTAAACAGCACAGATGGGTGTTGATCAGATGTCCAGACTGGTCGATACAGAATATTTTTTATAATCATAATCCAGCATCATTGATTGAAGATGACGCAGTGTTAAGGAGAGCGGAACCATTTATCCGCTAGGGCGACTTTCCCTCCGGGCCGCGTTTGTGCTGCACAGCGGAGTATGACAGTTTGTAAACACATTCAGGTGAGGCGTTGGATTAAATATCTGCAGAAAAATGTGTGTTAGGGTTTTTGATTTCTGTCTGTGCGGGATGATTTAGGGATGTGTGACGGGATGGGAGTGTGTTCAGGTGCTTTTCTGTGATACAGGAACGTGGAAAGGAAATGTCATTGTTCAAGGATGTAGGTGAGTTAGCCGTTAGCTCGGTGTGTTTTGCTAACAGAGCGACTCGCTAGCGCTGAAAAACTGCAGCGCGCGCGCGTGTGTGTCGGGAACAAAATGCTGATGTGTAGTAAGCCGTGTCGTGTTGTTTTTCCATGTCGTGGCACTTTATTAATATAGAGGCGGTTTTCTGTGCTCTTGTTTTCGCCATAGTAACAGATGCCGTGCTGTAAATAATAATAATAATAATAATAATTTTTTTTTTATTTAGCGCCTTTCTAGAAACTCAGGGTCGTTTTACAATAACAAAAATGTTTATACATAGCAAAAGACAACTAAAAACAACAAAAACTGTGTGTTTGTTTTTGTTTTTGTTTACTTGTTTAAAAAACATTGTTAATACTCATCTTTTAACCAAGGACATACATTCTAGGTTATGATATATTTGTCAAATATCCTAACCCTTTTAAAATCCCATCCTTAGTCAAATATTTTATGCAAATAAATTCACAAGGTTTGAAATTTTGGTAAGCTAGGTTGAGTTTGGTAACCTAGTCTAAAATATAACGTTAGTCTAAAATATAATTTTTTTAAATTTAAAAATAAATAAAAATAAATAAATATATTTATTTTATATATATACCAAGTAACACTTGGCAGCACATGTCTGCACACACGGTTACAGGAAGCCCTGACCTTCATAAGTCAGTGTGCCAAAAGACATCGTCCTGTATTGATCAGGAGTTGTTCAACTGGAGCAAGTTGGAGCAAAGAGTGAACGTGAAATAGGGTGAAACTGGGAGGAGACATTTGACTTGATTCAGCAATTTTACAGTTTTCAAGAGCGAGAGAACATGACTAAAAGACAACGAGAGATCAGGAAGACCTTCAATAAGCTCAACCGCCAAAAATGTTGAAACCATTCAACAACTTGTGAACGATGACCGTCGAAGAACAATCCACAACATTGTTCTCACGTGTTATTTAAACATGTTCCATGTTGCCAAGTTCGTCCTCAGGCTGCTGACCCAGGAGCAGAAGGAACATGGCGTCAAAGTCTGCCAAGAACTCAGAGTGCTATGAATGATGCGTCCACCCTCATGTTGAGGATCATTACCGGTCACAAAGCAGCAGTCTTCACAGTGGAAAAAGGCGAGGCAGATCCGCAGCTCGAACAAGTGCATGCTCATTGTCTTTGTTTGACAATCGAGGAATTGTATATCTAGAATTCCTCCCCAGGTGCCTGACCATCAATAGCAAAATCTGCTGCCAGGTTTTAAAGCATCTAAGGGAGGGCAAAAGCCGACCGGATCAGTGTTGTGCAAATCTCGAAACCTTTTGTTGCTGATATTGCATTTTTCTAAACAGACTTAAATAAATTTCTTCATTTAAATTTCATTCATATTCTATACAGCTTTATCCTATGTATAGGATCATGAGGGGGGGCCTGGAACCTATCCCAGGAGATCTGGGAGCGCGAGTCGGGATATGCCCTGGACAAGGTGCCAGTTGGTCGCCAGGCACACAAACACATTCATTCTCTCACAAAAACACACTCATTCTCTCTTTCACATACACCGACACACTACAGACACTTTCTGAACAATGTTGTGTTTTGTGTTTTTTTTTTTTTTGTTTACAATTTTTTTTAAATTTTGCTTTAAGGGAATTACCTGATGCAAAATTGTAACTGTTAATGCAAATCTTATCAAAGGTGTAATCAACTCTAAGCAAGTTGCCGTAGCTGTATGTTGGAAAGCACCTCAGTGTCACACCTCCATTTGTCTCTTGGGAAATCTTACTGATGAAAACCTAATTTAACAGTACTTACCATTTTTGCATTTGCAGTGTGATTATTAACCATATGCCCAAAGTTGGGGAATTTATGTGCAGGCTTACAGACTCTGCGTAACTATGGAGATGACAGGAGAGAAGTGAAAACTGACAGATAACTATGGTTTTGTCTGTTGCTCTTTCTATGTCCAATTTAAACACTTGGGATTGCATTTTATCAATAATACAGTATACACTGTAAGGTTGTGGACACCTGACTTTTGCATCCATATGCAGTTCTTCTGTCCTCTTCTGTCCAGTTTCTACATATTTGGAAGCACATGATTGTCTAAAATGTTTTGTAGATTTGAGTGACTCTATAGCATTACAGTTTTCCTTCAGTGGAATAAAGACGCTCAAACCTGTTCCTGTAGGATCCCGATGAAATTAATTTTAATAATCGCAGTTATTTTGTGGATGGCCACTCTGACTCCAAAATAATTTTTTTAAATGAATTATAACATTTATAATAGAGATGCACCGGTCGATCAACCATGACCGGATATAACCGGATGTAACAGGTTCTGTGCCGAGTGCTTCTAAGTGGTGCAACAAAAACACATTTTTATGGCGTTACATTATCGAAAATTGTGTGCATTAAAAAGGCCCCCGATGTGTCTTTTTCTGCATGTATTAGTGTCAAACCCATTACACAAGCTTACAGCAGTCTCAAAACACCGCAATTAGTCTCAAAATGCACACATTAGAAGCTGTGCATGTCCACGTGCTCAAGACTTTGGAGGCGTTTCTTTATAATTTTTTAGGAGATTCACTCTAAACTATTCACACACTGGCTATTTACACCATGTGGTAGGAGAGAATTATTTGCCAAGTTTGTTTAGAAGTAATAATTACGGTGGATGACGCATGCAGGCTGCTCAGTTAATTTTGTTTATTTTAAGATAGTTTGTATTGTTTAAATGTTTTTTAGGAAAATTATGTGGAATGAGCTCCATTTAATTACTTATGTAAAATTCAGTTGTGAAGCTGGAATTGCATGAAGGTTTTAACTTTTGTAGAGGTTCAAAATCTTAAAATTGTAACAAAAAAAAAAAATTAAAAAAGTACTATCACATTGGGATATTTATAAAAATCTTAGTGCCCAGTTTGAAGTTGAAGTCCTGTTAAATGCCACAGAACACCTTTGAGATGAACTGTAATGCAGGCTGCCTGACAGCAATGCCTGACCTCGGTTATGCTCTTGTAGCTGAATAAACACAAATCCCTACAGCCACACTCCACAATCTAGTATAAAGCCTTTTCTAGAAGAGAAAGGTGTCCACAAACTTTTGGCCATATAGTATAGACATCTGTCTTGTAATTGTGGTTTAAAGAACAGACTGTACATATGCAGACACGTCGCGTAGAGCCTCGCTCCTCGAGTGTAGCGGTAATGAGTGGGAATGCGTGCTGTGAGGAAGCTAAAAACAGAAAGTGCCTCTGCATCCCTCCAGGAGGCTTTACTGCCAGCACCAATACATCACCCTCAATGATGCATCCTGCCAGTTTTGTACCTCGATGTTGTCGAATGCTGTCTATGGCCTGTCACCATTTATCACCCGTAGCCAAGACATAATTTGGCAGAGGTTTATTTTGCTTCTGATTCAACTGCCCTTACTTTATTTGTCTCCTTGCTTAAAAACCCAAAGATTCAAGGTTGTTCAGGTTTAGGGCGTTTCAAACCGGTTTCTTGGACGAAGGATTATGTTACCGTTCCGTGTTAGATCTGAGCTCAGAATCTCATGTGCTGCAGCAGACTCCTGAGCTCATCCATTAATCCATCCCTCTTTCTCGTACACCCCCCCAGGGATGCTGAATGTGCTGTTCCGGCATTGGCCAGAGGTGATGTAATACCCTCTAAATAATGCATGGCTTTAAGAAAGTGAAAGACCATGAGCCAGAAAGCACAGGCAGAGGAAATCGATGTCCGTGTGAGAGAGAGGGAAACCTACAAGAATCTGGGAAGAAGACAGGATCACAAGGAAAGTAATAGCAACAGATTGTGGAGAACCTCATCCAGGGACAACGCGATGATCTGACCACATCCGTTCCCAGGTAAAGTGCTCATTCTCTAGTTTCACTTCAGTTGACTGAGGCAATTGAAATAAATGACTAAACCAGGCCATGATTCTGTCTGTCTAGTTGCTGAGTCAGGAAATGTTGAAACGTGTTTGTTCAATCTCAGATTAGACCTCAAACCTAGAAAAAGTAAGAAGTCGTCTATAATAATGACAAGGCGGAGAGTTTAATATGCTTTTGTCCAATTTACTCTAATGCAGGATGTTGAAGCCGTGGATGGTCCATTGCTCCTTGCACCATATTTCAGTCCCCTTCATTGAGATCTTGCTGCCTCCCGACTTGAACGCATTCAACACCTAGGAGAAACAACACCACAATGGGATTGAACCATTCTTAGATAATACTTTTCTTTAAACATACAGAGCGATTGTTGCACATCAACACACCATGTCTTATTAACAGTGTCTGGAAGGGATTCCAGGCTTCGAGGAAAGACCGTCTTGCCAGGCTGCTTTTCGAGCCTAGACGGCAGATGGTTCATCTTTGCGGTCTTGAGGCCTGTGGATCCTCTCCTCCTAAAGTTCACAAGTATAAGCGTTCGCCTTCCTCCAGCTCTTCTCCGGTACATAAACTGTGGAGGTGATGGAGGGATCAGAGGGTGAGGACATCAGTCCAGCCTTAGAGGCGACCGAGGACTACCTGCACTGCTTGGGCAGCGGTCAAGAATCTGGACAAGTTTGCCCTCCCAAGCTGAAAGAGGTTTCGACTCTGGACAAATTGACCTCCAGTGGGGTATGGGGCTTGCTGGGTGGGGAACAGCCCGAGATATCATCTCACAACCTGGCCTGGGCCGAACAAACTTCTTTCAGCGTGCTGGGCCTAAAGAACGGAAAGAGGAACCGAGCCCGCTCCACTAATGATTTGGCCGCCCATGCCAAAGAGACCAACTCGAGCTGTTCATCCAGCGGGGGGTTCAAACGAGGGCACAACAGGTCACGGTCAGATGTCAACTATCGGACGTACACGGATAACGGCGTTCCAGCCATCGACAAGAACACGCTTAAGAACATGGCATTAAACGATCAGATGCAAGGTAAGGAGTGTTGTTGCTGTTGTTGTTATATCATCCATGTAATAGTCTTATGACCCGTCACTCTAACGATTTGTACCTGCTCAGGTTATACACAATGACCATTCATGCGCTTAAGTGGGTCTCGTTCCTTTATCTCTATTTATCATCACCCTCTCTTATATTTATCGTCTCCCACTACACACCTGCAGAACCTATGGTTCAGTTTACAGTTTCTCACCTGCTCCTCGTAACAATCGTTCAGCTCGCTCTCCTTTTTATCAAAGAGCCAAAAAAAAAAATTACATCGAGCAGAGGCCGGGCCGGAGTTGATTAGATTTCATTAGCAGTATTACGACAAGAAGTGCCTGGATTTGGTCAGCGCGCACGTTTGTTTGTTTGTTGCCGTGTTCATTTGTTTGGGCGAAGCGTGAATCTGAATTTGAAAGAGCTCCTTGACAAAGATAGTAATAGTAGGATAATGCAATTCTGCGACAAAATGGGCACAATGCTGTGAAAGAGTGGGTCCCAATTACCCCTGATATTAAGAGGATTAGCATACGAGTGAAAAGGCATTAGTCAGCATGAGGAACAGGAGCAGAAACGCCAGCCCGGGCCGTAGAGAAGCCACAGACTCCCTTTTTCTGTCCCCCCCCAGATCAGGCCAGGCTTCATTAAGGTAATTGCGCAGTATGTATGGGAGGGGGCAGCTCAAGATTGATATAATCAATGTCACCTTTTTTTTTTTTTTTCTTCGGGGTATCGTGTTAGCCTAATCTTGTGCTCAGTCATTCAGAAAGGGAAAAAAAAAGATTAATTGCGGCCCTCAGATTAAATCAACAGTCGTGGGACTCAAAGAGCTTTGTTACACCTGCCTGGAAGTGCTTGTCACTTCTTATCCTAAATTTCCGCATCGTCTAGACTAATGTGAATTACATACACAATTGTTGTTGCCAAGGAGAAAATAGTTAACAGCACGGTAGAATTGACGCTTATTTAACAGAAACTCATGGAGGAGATTTGCATAGCGTTCTCCAGATACAAATCGTGATGGATGTGTTGTTTTCAGTGATGAGACGACTCCCATCTGCATGCCATTTTCTTTCGGTTTTAAAGCGGGTTGCGTTAACTGCTATAATTATTCAGGACTGTAATGAAATCGGGGTAGACGTTAATGATAAATCTCGAAGCCAGAGCAAAGTTTAAAAATGCCACACGGCATCATGATTAGTTCGGTGTAACTCGAGAATAGCTGTGGCTGTAAAACGTCCCGCCTACACCCCTGGTCTGGTATTCCTGTTCCTCCTCTTAAAGATTATAATCCATGTTTTAAAGCTACTGATTTTCATTGCATCATCCAAAGGCTGCCATCTTAGTCTGATTACAGCCTGCGGAGATTGACGTTTTAGTGTTTTAGACGCTGCTGCGGCTGTGTTGCTGGATTTAACAGAAAGTCAGCTTTGATTGTAGGTTGTGCCCTTTGCTTTTTTTTTGGTGCAGTGTGGTATTAATAAAAAAAGAAATCAAAATATGTAAAAAAAAAAAAAAAAAGGCTATTAATTTTGCGCCGTTTAAGTAAGACTAAGTCAGAATGATGTGATGAAAACATAATAAAGCATGTCTAAGCATTTGCATATTAATTGGTTTTACAAGTTATTTATATCAGCACAAGAACATCGTCAATCGTCTTTAAAATAAAAGACCCCCCCCCCCCCGATATCACGATACCTAGGTGCCGATTTAATTAAAAGCGTGATTGTATACATATCTCGGTTCAATTTTAGGTTTTTGTAAAAATTCCAAGATCGTGTACATTTTACAAATAGTTGTCATTTACTCGACAGTGTTATACCTTGGCTTCTTTATTCAACAACTTGAACACGTACATTCAACAAATGAAACGTAGCTTGTTCCTTATAACATTAGTTTTCTCAGTCAAAAATCAAGCGCAGCATTTAAACAATGCAAACTAACCTTAAATTCAAGTTTTACATATAACTTGAATTTAACAGAACGTACCACCTGTAAGATTATAAAGTAACAATGTTTTTCAGCCTCAAATGTCTCCAAAGTCACTGTATAAAGCACTCCTAGCGCGTGTTTCAAGACTCGGTCGTGGCCATGGTGTGTTTGTTTAATGAGTGGGTAACGAGACCAATTCGCTCGCGTGTTTTTGGAGAAAGACAGATCTGAGTCTTTTTAAGACATGCAAGTGGTCACTGGCTGATCGACCGGTGCATCTGTATTATAAATGTAATAAATCATTTAAAAACCAATTTTGGAGTCACAAATCGGCACCTAAAAGAATTCATAACTGAATTTTATTTTTTTTTTCCCCCAATCTCTAGTAGCTCTAGCCAGGTGTGCTTGAGATCATTCTCAAGTGAGGCTGCACTGGTTAGTAAATACAGTATGACTAATCATTGTGTCCCAGTGCTGCGTTTATCTATACTTCACTTGCGCAGCATCACTCAGTGACACAGCACTGACTTCCCGAACGCGCCACTTTTCTCCTAGAGATAAATTAATAATGAACCTGAACAAGGTCTTCACTGCTCCGTTTGAAGCTCAAAGAAGCGCTCCAGCCTCCAGAAAGTCGCTCCAAAAAGCCCATAGCACACCACATGACTCCTGGCACCTGGCGATGCCCCAAAAGAGCCCAGCCTGTAGATAGAATATCCTACGGAGGGGAGGGGATTATTCATTATGTGCATTGAGGTTGTGGAATGTTAAACCATAGATAAGACCTAAGAACAACATTTGGGCAATTGCTTTAAAACTTTCCATTTAACCTTCTGTCAAGATCCAGCGTACTGAAACATATAGCACTTAGTTCCAAACGCCCTCCTGCCCCTCTGATATTCGTAGACGTTAAAGGAAACCTGGTAGTGCCCCAGCCAAGGAAGTGTGTGGATGAAGGTTGCTGTGAATAGAGATAAAGAAAGGGAGCAAGGCGGGAAAAAAATGGCTAAGAGAGGAAGGGCTGAAAAGGAGTGCCACAGATTAGGGGTCGCTCTCTGACCATTTCTGTTTGCACAGTAGCCTTGCAAACAATGATATTTCTTCCTGATGAGGTCACAAGGAACGCTTGCGAAAAGACCCGCATGACGACTTGACAGACTGATAGCGTTTTAGCAAAATATCCTCCATTATTCGCCAACGCGTACGTCCTACACTCTTCAACAGAGGCTTTTCTGTGAAAGAATGAGAGACCGCAGAGAGGAAAAGTCATCAGAAAGACGAGCTTTGTTCCACAGTTATGCTCCGTGTTTAGCTGTACAAATGTTCGTTATTTTGCCATCAGCTGCTCAGGAACCTTTTAAGCATCATACAGTTGTTGTGACGCCAGAGTTATTGATGAAAATGAACAGCCAGGAAGATGCGGTTGACGGGAAGGAAATAGGAGACAATAATGCAGTGCGTTACTCAGTTCCTTCCAATAGTGCCCGCTTCCAAGAAGTTTCACTAGGCTTCCATGCACTAGGTAGTGAATAAGTGAGCACCAACGAGTACTACAGTTGCGTGAAAAAGTATTTTTATATGATTTTGCATATTTGTTACGCTTAAATGATTCAGATCATCAAACAAATTATAACATCACACAAAGATAACCAGAGTGAATACAAAATGCTGTATTTAAATGATGATTTCATTTATTAAGGGCAAAAGAAGTTGTCCAAACCTCCCTGGACCTATGTTAAAAAGTAACTGCCCCTAAACCTAGTAACTGGTTCTGCCACCCTTGGCCGCAACAATTGCAATCAAGCATGTGCGATAACGACTGGCAATGAATCTTTCACTTCTCTGTGGAGGAATTTTGGTCCACTCTTCTTTGCAGAATTGTTTTAATTCAGCCATATTGGAAATTTGAAGCATGAATGGCCTGATTAAGGTCATCTCAATCGGATTTACTGTAAGTCCAGACTTTGACTAGGCCACTTCAAACTGTTAATCTTTTTTTATTTATTAAATTATTTCGATCGATTCAGAGGTGGACTTGCTGGTGCGTTTTAGATCATTGTCCTGCTGTATAACCCAAGTGCGCTTGAGCTTGAGGTCACAAACTGATGGCCAGACATTCAGGACTTTCTGGTAGAGTGCAGAATTCATGGTTTCATTAACTATGGCAAATTGTCCTGGTCCAGACAGGTTCTGTTTAAGTTATTTTCCTGATTCAACAGGTCTCGCAGTAAGCATACCTGGGTGTGGTCAGCTTTCCAAAATATGTGGCTAATTACGATTAATTCATGATGTTTTTTTTTTTTATTATACATATTTTTTTGGATGGTGCGTTTGGACAGCTTTTTTTTCCCCTTAATAAATGAAATCATCATTTAAGAACTGATTACTCTGGTTATCTTTTTGTAATATCATTTTTTTGATGATCTAAATCATTTAAGTGTGACAAATATGCAAAAAAAAAATCTTTCTCACCGCACTGTATATTTGTAAATTATTAGAATTTTTTCTGACACACTATTTGTTGTTGTTTATTTCCCAGGTAATAAAGAGAGCACCACTAGTCTGATAAAACAGGGGATCTTGGAGCACAGGGAGGGTCCTTGGGGCCGCTGGAATACCTGCCATGTGGAGCTCACGCCCTGCGAGCTGCGGGTCTACAGCCTCGACAGCAGCGGGAACAGGCAGCTGTGTACAGCCCTGTCACTGTCCCACTGCCAGAGTGTGGGTGTGCCTCATCCTCAGCCTCAGGATGGGCGCGTGCTCCAGGCCCTTTTCTTCAACAGCACTCGATTGCAGCTCCGCGCTCCCTGCCAGTGGGAGGCCCTGGAATGGCGCCGGCTCCTTTGGGAACGTGTCCTGGTCGCTCGTCCAGCTCATCGTCACGGCGAACCGTCCTCTGCCGCTTCTCCAGATCCCCATGAACTCGATCCCAGCGTGGTCTCCTTGCCAACCTCCCGTCCGCTAGTCCGTCCCAAGGCCCTGCCCTTGTTCACCAAGCACTGCGCGGATGTGCTCAAAGTTGGCCTCCTCTACCAACCCAGCGACCTCAACAACTGGAGCGCCTTCACCTTCGTGCTTAGCCGCACCCATCTGCAGGCCTTCCAAACCGAGGGCCGAGGGCCAGTGTGCGAGCCCGTGCTGCGGTGCTCGCTCGCTTCCTGCTTGGCCGTGCAGCGGGATGACGCCGATGTAGGAAGCTATGCCCGGTTCCAAGCCGTCTTTCCAGATGAGGTGCTGCGTCTCCGGGCTGAGAACGAGCCCCAGGCCCAGGACTGGGTGGAGGCCCTGCGCACAGCTGTGGCCGCCCAGAGACCTCAAGGGGAGAACAGCCGTATAGCGCCATCTGGAGTTCTGATGAGGAGCCGGCCAGCCCGGGAACGTCGGCAAAGGGAGGCCCAGAGAGCCAAGCGCCAGTCTGTTACAACAAGCTTCCTGAGCATTCTCACGTGTTTGGCTGTAGAGAAAGGTCTGACTGCTCAAAGCTTCAGATGTGCAGGCAAGTACCTCACTCTAACACCGTAAAACATTCTTTTTGTTGTTATACATCTTAGAAAAAAACAGTTCCAACAAAGTTATTTGTGCATATTGTTAACCTGAGACCTGAGATTGGTCATCTCTGTGTCCATGATCTGTGCATTTCTTATTTTAATAATGATCAGAAATGCAGCTTGGTTCATTCGCACCATTAAGCAACGTAGCGACTTGCGTCTGAGTGGGTAGTCGGTTCTCCAAAGATTTTCCATTGTTTCATCCGGTGAGATCACCAAGCGTCCTGCTCTTCAACTAACCAAAGACCACACAAAAACATTTTCACTTGAGTTTCTCAAACAAACAAGCATCCGTCTCACAAAAAGTCAGTGCTGAATCCTCAGCACTGGTCTGTAATTTGGAAATGAGCGCAACCCCCCCCCAAACTCCATGTGCTCTTTGTTTTTGTTTATGTTTTGCCTCATGACAACGTGGTATTATTTGTAGTCACATGCAGGCCGTCTGTGACGGTGGTTTGCTTTGTTGTGGTAGCTTCAGAAGTTTAGGTAGACAACATGGTTTACAGGCAGGTTTTTTTTTTTTTAACTTCGGATTTGTGTTTCAAAATAATATTGCGATAATGAATATTGCGTTTGAAAAGAAGAGCACAGTATCATGATATTTTTTTGCTTGTTTTTTACTTGTATTATTTACTTTATTGAGCTAAGAAAAAGAAAAGGCTTTTCTTCTAGACTGGTACAAAGTTTTAGAAAAAGGAGAATCAAAACTCTTATTACACACAGAAACAGACACCTGGCAAACTGAGGCTATGTCCACACATAGCCTGGTATTTTTAAAAAGAGAATTTTCTACTTGTTTAAAAAAAAAAAAAAAAATTCTGTCCACACTACCTACGTGGCAAATGATCTTTGTCCACACGACAACGCAAAACGTCCTGTTAAGTGCTGTCAGGAGGAACAGCAATCAGAAACCTGAACAAAACGTCATTACCGGTTTCGCCATGAAGAAGTCCAACTGGGTCTCGTCCAAAACTGCTGTCGCTGTCTGTCTCGCTCTGTGTCTTCGGAGTTTTGTATGTAGCAGCAGTGAGCTTAGGAGCCTGAATGAACTACGCTGTCCAAAATAACATGTATGGCATTAGGAAATTAAAAAACAACAATAATGGCAATAATCAGTTGTTATTTTAAGATATAAAGGTCTGCTGTTCTGGAACAGTTCTTGCAAGAACAGTGTTGTCAAGACGGTGCATTTGCGAAACCTTTCAAGCTCCATGATGAAACTCATGAAGTCCATCCAAAAAAAACAACAACCAAAACTTACCTTTGCTGCAGTGAAGTTCATTTAGCGTTACCAGCCTTAGAAATCACCAGTTAACAGATAGGAGCTGTTATGAAGGTCTTTACAGAGCATGTGAGTATCAGACGCATCTCAATATCAACTGTTCAAAGGTGATTATTGCATATTTTGGACGCCTTCAGCATTGTTTTACAAAGTAGAAAGAAATAAAAATCAGGACAGACAGTGGAATTGGAAGATGAGTCCAAACTTTTGACTGGTGGTGTAAATCCTGTATCCACACTGTATTTTAACTTTTCAGTACATTAGATATGCTGCGTATCTAATAATAAAAAAAAATTAGATCTAGTAATTGGACGAATTCAATCTTTGTTGAATCTTTCAACATGTCATAGTTTCCCATATTATACGGTTTTCAGACTGACAACATACTATACTATGCAGGGCTCGCAAAATTTCAAAATCCCTGGTAGCCCTTCGGGCAGGCACTCTTCAGTTTTCAGTAGCCCAAAATAAAT
>JAOTRS010000047.1:10399790-10412664 GCA_028565755.1 Dinotopterus cunningtoni
GTCAGAGGAATTGGTGCGCAATTAAATCCCCCACTGACCAATCAGTACTGCCGCTCTCTATACACAGTTCGCGCGATCGCAAAGTGAAAGTAAAAACAAGCGCGAATTCAAACGCGATTTTATCACGATTATTTAAAAATGCTGTTATACAGTAGTACCATTTTGGAAATTCTAGTTCTGTGGTACTTTTTTAAAAATTTTTTTTAGTACCATGTATAACATCAGCCTGAGGCATAGAATGCTGGATGCAAAGGTGGAAACATCCAGAGTTTCATGCCAGTCCATCACTTGGAGTGATGCAATACACATTCATTCGCCCCCAGGGGCAATTTCAAGTAGCCAGTCCACATGCTGATATGATTTTGGCAGGAACTCAGAGGACACCCATATGGATGCAGGGTAATTTTAAATCCTGTGTTTTTTTTTTCTTTTTTCTCCCTTCTCTTTTATTGTAAAACACTTATACACTGCCCCGCTGGGAGAAAAAAAAGTCTGAACCACCTGGATTTAACTAAACAAATAGGTAATAGTCTTCCAATAGATAATTATAATCATGTTATGTGCCCAAAAGTGAGGTCAGCTACGCACTTAAATATACTGAATGACCAGGTTTTTCCATCAATGGATGTTTTTTCTTCGGCATATTCCGAGACGACGATGCCAGGATTCATCAGGATGAAATAGTAAAAGAGTTTGTCCAGGGAGCACGAGACATCCTTTTCACACGTGGATCGACCACCACAGGGAGCAGACCTTAACCTCATTGAGAATTTTTGGGATGTGCTAGACAAGGCTTTACGCAGCGGTCCGACTCTCTCGTCATCCAAACTAGATCTTTGAGAGACATTACTGTGACTCTGAATGGAAAATAACTGTTGTGGCATTGCACAAGCTGATCGAAATGATGGCACAGCGAATGCGTGTCAAAATCGAAGGAAAAAGGCAGTCCAATTAAATACTAGCGTTTAACTTTTTTCTCTTTTTGGCTGGCCTCTGTGTGCGTGGAATGTGTGTGCATGCTTATATATATGTATAATGACACACATTCGTGGTGCCATTGTTTTGATAAGCTTATGCAATGTCACAACATATAGGCAGCAGCATGGTGGCTTTGTGGTTTAACACTGTCGCCTCGCACCTCCAGGGTCGAAGGTTCAATATCCAACTTAAGTCTCTATGGAGTTGCATATAAAATGAATGAATATATATTATAAGATAAATATATTGCCTAGTTCGCTTCTTGTAGTGGAATGTGGGATAACAAAAAAAAAATGGTTTTGCAAGTGAAGGAGCCGTGGTTGCTTACAAAGTGTATCTTCATTCTTTTCTTTTTCACCTCCCTATTTTCCATCACTGCATACAATTTTCATTTGTCTTTTTCCACCTCTAGTCATTGTCTTTCTTTGTCTTGTCTTCTTCATGCCTGTTCTCTCTCTTTAACATGGGAAGTTTTGTTTCCGTCCGTCTAGAAAGGCACTCGGTGGACCTGCAGTTGTTTTACACTTTAATCGCTTTTCCCTAAACAAATATCTCTGGCCTCCGAGGGACCCGTCAGAAGGATTAGCTGAACCGTTGCCTTTTCAGGGCATAGAGGACATAGGCTGTAGTGGGTGAGCAACAAGAAGCTTGGACATTTGGGGACAATGGACCCAGTCAAGGGTTGTTGGGGGGAGGACCCAAAAGGTAGTGATGGTGTTTCTCTAATAGGACGAGAGTCTTGAGTTTCATTTTATTACTGTTGCATTCTGTCGTCTGCTATCTTGGGCTTCGATTGAGCACCTTTTCGCCCCCCCTCCCCCCTGTTTTGTCCTCCCTTTCCCTGGCTAACCCTCCCTGCCCCCAATTTGTTAAAACCCACAAAAGGTTGCACTCGCTGTCTCTGCTGCCACAGACTGGGAGGGCCCTTTATTTTCTTCGGTGAGGGTTATGTGTTTGAAAATACAATGGAAAAAATGCAACTAACCAAAGCCTCCTCGGTCTTAGTGCCTGTTGATGATAGAAAAATAACAAGGCAACTTATCCTGGTAATATTTATTTCTATGATGAAGTGGAAAACATATTCTAAATGATACAATGTATTAGTAAAAGCTTGAATCGTGATTTTTTTTTTTTTTTTTTTTTTATCTTGTTAAACAGACAATGACTCCTAATCCTAACATAACCTGTCCTTTCCAGAAAGGTCTTGGGTACAGATATCAAATTTTATTAATCTAGCTCCATCAGTGTTTTTCAAAGACACATTTAGAGCAGTGACACCATTATTCTACACCCCTGCACAAGAAGCACATTGACCCCGTCACAAGGCAGACAAGGTTTTCTCCTCCATCAACTTGTTACTCAGTAACCATAGACATGACGATGCGCACAACGGCTTTTATTCTCGCAGTGCCTTGTAATGCCGAAGACATGACGGTGACATCGGCGCATAATTACACCCTAGGATTTGGGCTGCGTCCCAAACCATATGCTACCCTCAGTATACCAGTGCTGTCATTGTTTTTAGGCATCGCATCCAGTGCTTATAATGTGGTCTGGAGTGCAGACCAAAATACTTATTGACTATGCATTCCTTACCTCTTCCAGCCAACAGGTTATTGAGTATGCCTGAGAACAGCTTTAAAAAAAAAATCATTTCTACTAGGCTAAAATGTCAGGCAGCTTTAGAGGTCCCATATTTTACTAGTTAACACAGAGCTTCCCCAAATTGTCTCTTAATGCTCTAGCTGAAATAACCCTCAGGTAATGCTTTTTTTTTTTTTCTTTTTTCTTCTTCTTCCAAACCCCTCACTTTTGCTTCACTTCACCTCCAAATGATCCACTTCAGCATCAGAGCTGAGCAACAAGCCAGGGGAGTGTATGTTCTTAAATGAGGTCACAATAGGGTAAAACAAAATCAAACTGCCTTGTGTAAGCCCTGACCAATAGAAAAAATCAGCAGGGAATGTTTTCTCTCATGTTTTGTTTGTGCACACACTGGAGGGCCCATCTAGTTTTAAAAAAATAATTTAAAAAAAAAGGCTAAAATGGAAATTTTGCATAATATGTTCACTTTTAAAATGCATGTCAGTGTCCACATTATTACTTCGCTGGACCATTTTCTTTGACCATCTTAAAATGTAATCCGTCCATCCATCAGACAAAATGGCAAGTCTCTTTTAGTGAGGCGTAATCAAGGCATGCGTGTGCATTTGCCGCATTAGGCACTTCAACAAAAAAAATAAATAAAAAGAGAGACAGCACCTTTCAAGTTCACTTTAAACACATTAGGATAATACTGTGGGCACGGTTTTAACACATTAGGCTTGATACTCCAAGATGTTTGCAATATGAAATGCTGGTGAGAAATCTGAATCATGACCCTAACAGGCGAACCATTAGATGATGTCTAGACCAAGGCTGCACGATTCATGCCAAAATGTGGATCAGTTTTCTCCATGGGAATTGAGATCACAATTTCCTCGCAAAATTTTTTATTTATTTTTTAACCAAACCGTATATTGCACTTAAGTATTTACAACAAAATGCTGTCTGCACAGGAATTTTAACTCACTTTTTCCCTATTTTAAAGTGAATAAAGTGAAATAATAAATCTAAATAATTGATATAATAAATAGCACCTGTGATTTTTGGGCTCTGAGCCAACTACAGCGTCACATGCATTTAATTATTATTATTATTATTATTTAATCAGCATAAGGTAAATGTCAGTTTGTTAGGTAGTTTGTAAATAAATACATATTTACAGAAAATAATTAATTTTTTGTCAAAGTTTTATTGCTCAATCCTAACAAAGTAGAAATACAGTTTGAGCGTGATTGCGGGTCAGTGTTTAAACAAGCAAAGATAAATTCAGAGCACGAAACATCGAGTTCTGCGGTTACGTTTTTGGTACGAAAATAACGACACACTGCTTTAACTCCACCAAGTAAACTTATTACCTTGTTTAGGGCTGCCTCCTTGTTAGACATCAAAGGAGTGATGGCGAAATGGCGTAAATGAGGAAGTGAGATGTGAAAAGCGATCGAGTTGTACAACTGAATTATTCGTTAGTCTCTGTCCTGATTGGCGAACTAAGTGTTTTTTGTAACACTGTGTGTGAAAGACCAATGAGTGTGACTGATACAGAAATCGGTGTCTGTCGTCGAGTAAATAAGTGAACACGTGAATGTAGCGTGATCTGAATGCAAGCAAACACATGCAAGTGAATCGCATAGTTTAGGCAATATAGTGTATGTACACACAATCTTATTTCTAAAGTACTCGTTCGCCTGACCTCACATGCATATGAACTTGAGTAACATCCAAATCTTAATCCATAGGGTTTAATATGATGTTGGCCCCGCCCCCTTTGCAGCTGTAACAGCTTCGACTCTTGTGGGAAGGCTTTCCTCAAGGTTTAGGGGTGTGTTTATGGGAATTTTTTTGACCATTTGGGAGGTCAGACACTGATGTTGGACGAGAAGGCCTGGCCCGTAGTCTCCGCTCTAATTCATCTCAAAGGTGTTCTATCCACCTGAGGAAGTTCTTCCACACCAAACTCGCTCATCCATGTCTTTCTTTACGGTGCGCAGGCATGTTGGAACAGGAAGGATCCGTCCCCAAACTGTTCCCACAAAGTTGGGAGCATAAAATTGTCCAAAACGTCTTGGTATGCTGAAACATTAAGAGTTCCTTTCACTGAAACTGAAGGGTCCGAGCCCGACATCATGACCCCCCCCCTCCACCAAACTTTCCACCCTATCTACTGTATCTGTTCGAGCATTAGAAGGACCCGAGGACGGCAGATCAAATGGGAAGGTTACAGCTGTTGATGGGACAATAGAAGCGAGTCTGGGAGCTGGAGTGAGGCACAGGGTCAGATGGGGGCTTCTCAGACTACTGTTTACATCAAAAAGATGGTCCTCGCATCTCTCACACACACACACACACACACACACACACACACACACACACACACACACTCGCAGAGACACAAACACAGCACACACGCACAACCTCATGCTCACCCCATCGTGCAGATCTTTTTTTTTTTTTTTTTTTTTTGGAGTGGGTGTCAGTTTGAATAAAGGACATCAAAGCAGCAGATCGGGTGTCTTTACTCTCGTGTTTGCGGCGAAACACCAAACCAACACCCCCACCCACACGACCACTTCTTCTGCGTGCTCCCGTAGAACTTTGCATGAAAGCGGGAACCACAGTGGAAAAGGGGGAACAGATTGACCCTCTCATCAGCGAGCACCATGCTCCTCCTGTAGTACAGACATGCTTATTGCACCAGAAACCATTGTGAGGGAGGCTCCAAGAAGTGTCCTTGTTTTTTTTTGTTTTTTCTCGTCCAAACAGCAGCCATTTCAGGGTTGTGCTGTGTAGTCGCAAGGAGTAAGGACATCAAACACATCACTTTCCCACACTCTAGATTTGCCCTAGAAATGTTTTTTTTCGCCAGTCTTTTCGCTGTATTTCCATAAAGGTGGCACTAGAGAGCGGGTTGAGGACTTTTAGCTCATTATCTCTCTTTAAAAAAAAAAAAAAAATAAAAGTACAAGTTTGTGTGTACAAAGCTGTTATTTAGTGGTCATGCATGTATATGATTTATATGCAAGCTCATGAAGGAGCGTACTCGGTATACGTTACGCTGAGGTTGTGGTACCTCAGTGACCAGTTTCTTCCCAGAAGTGAGACAGATTTCTGGGCACCAAATGTCCCTTCTTGGACATCGTGGAAGCAAAGGAAAAAACTGAAAAGAAGCTGTCTGTTCTGCGATCTGGATTAAAAAAAAAAAAATTGGCTTATTAAACTGCCAGTAGGGATTGAGCATGTTTAATCAAAGAAGCCAGACTCATGTGATTTGCAGCCTGTGAAGCTTCCTGAAGCACCGTGATTTGCTTTTATGGCTGTCCATTCGAGTTTGGGAGAGCAGTCCTGTCATTATTGTTTCACTTGCCGCTGTGTCAGTTTTGGATTTGCTTTCGCCTGTTGCATAAAAGCGCAACAGGAACATTCTTTGCGCGAAGCTTTTCTTAATAATAGTTTTTTCCCAACAAGTGAACGCGGAGTGAGTGGTACTGTACAAGCGATGCGCTATTTTCAGCATAGGGTTCGCATTTGCGGGTTCGTGCTGCACATGTACGCTGATTACAGGGCAGCCATGACACACGACACCCCGCTGCGCGGTCTGTGGCTCAGCGCTACGATCAGGCTCCCATCAGCGGTGAAGCCGAAGCAGAGGGACAGCAACGCGGCCTTTTTATAGTCCGGGGTCCCTGCCCCTGAAAACCTCAGGTTTACATTGGCAGTGAAAGGGGCCGTACAACCATCCCTGATTTTCAAGCGCTGCTAGAGCAACACATTACATTATTGGTTTAGGGACGGGTAGGAACGGAAGAGGAAAAGTACATTCTCATGCGAGCTGTTTGAGCTTAAGGCTATTTCTGATGGAATGCGTACGTTTAAAATAACTTACTGGAAATGGTTTGTAGTTATAGATATGCTGTGTGTGAGTGTGTATGAATTTACGTCAGTATGGGTCGACAGAATTTTAACGGAGAAAGATCTTGTGAAAAACTGTGAAAAAGTCTTGAGCCACACCTGGTGGTGGTGGTGGTGGTGATGCCTTTACTCACGCAGAAGTTGAATATTTTCCCGCAACAGGAAACAACAGGAACAACAGCAATCCGCTAGAGAACAGGCAGCATGGTGGTAATACTGTCAACTCCCACCTCTGTGGGTTGCGGGTTTGAATCCCTTCTTTTCTTAGCTTGGTTTCCAGTTTCTCCCAGTACTTAATGGATGTCCTCCCACTTCTCATGGAGTCCAGAGACATGTGGTGTAGGCTGATTGGCGTTTCCAAATTGTCCGGAGTTATACGATTGTGTGTGTTCATGTGCTCTTGTGCCCTGTGATCGGTTGGCACCTCATTCAGAGTGTACTGGCATAACAACAGTAGTTTTTCCTTTTGATGTTAATTAGAATTTTTGATTTTTGAAGTTAGAAAAAAATGGAGCTTGTCCTCTTGATCACTCTGACTGCTATGAAGATAATTTGTTTTAAAAAAGCTAACCGAACGTCAACTTACTGTACAGTACATAGTGCTTTGCGATTATTTTTTATTCGTATCACTGCATGTGTAATGTTTTTCTTGACCTGTAATTTTCCTTGATAATGGATTTCCTGCCTGAACTTTGCTGGTATTAAAAATAACTCATCAATCAAAATTCGGACGTCCAGGTTGTGCAAAATAAATACTGTAGTGCAAGCATGCCTAAAGAAAAAAAACTATAACTCTCAGTAGACTGTAATTAACTTAAGTCACTATTTTGTGACAGCGTTTTGAGGACGCTTTAGTCTGTGCCACTATCTGTGCAGGTAATTGAGCATCCTGAGTTTGCCTGTTGCATTTTTTTTTTTTTGTTTTTTTTTTGTATGCATAACCCAGTAGCTTTTTTTTTTTTTTTTTTTTTTTTTTTGCCACTTACATAATGTGCTGCTTTCTTTTCTGGCATACAAATGTTTTTCTGCAGTTGAATACTAATTTGAATATCAGAAATGTTTTTTTTTTTTTTTTTGTTTGTTCTGTCTCAATAATAGTCATAAAAATTGTGTGGCTGATACTTTTTCGCAGTACTGGAAAAGGTACGACTGAGGTTCCTGTCTTGCGGTGAAGTGCCTTCCTGCTGCGCTATACATTAAAAAAATCCCCCTCCCTTACAGACAATCATAACAATAACACACTAATCAGTGAATTGTTGTGTTTTTGCTCACTGTCTCGTCTTTGGGAGGATTCTGAGGCAGTAGACCTCCCCTGTTTGGAGACTGTGTTTTCCTACTTGTTTTTGTTCCTTCATATCTTATCTACCATCTGTCTCTCTCTATCTCTCTCTCTCTCTCTTTCTCTCCCTGTGAAGTCGGCTCCCGACACCATGCTTCAATGAAAACTTACTCTTCCATGTTTGTCTGCGTACCCAACTATCCGTCCATTTTCATTCTCTCTTCCTTTTCTTCTTCTTCTTTTTATTCTTCTCTGTCCCGACCCTGTATCTCCTGAGATGGCTTGGATAAGGGACATCTGTCAAGTATACAGTCACCTGTTTTGGTTCTTCGGGATGAATCTCTTTCTTGTAGATCCCAAATGTTTTGAAGAAAACACGGACAAGAAAGAAGCATGAAAGACAAAGCATCACACGCTTTAGTTTTCGGACTTCTTGGCTTCTCCATGGTGGTTGTCTTCGACACTGTTTGGCGTTCAGTCAGCTTTTGTTGTGGCTGTACAAGTTGCTTTTTATCAATGATGAAGGGATTTTGAAAGACTCAAAGCTTGTTTTATCTCTTGATTTTTTTTTTCCTCTTCCGGAAACATAGTACAATTACTAACCTCTGTCTGACCAAGGTATACGCCATAATCTTGGACATATTAACAGAAAAACACCTCATCTATTTGATATTAACCACGCTCAACCTTGATTAATGATTATCAGGAGGAGACATGAGCTTTAGTGCTCTTTATCTCGTTTGATGACTTTGGCCTCTGTACGATGTTGCAACAGCTAATCAGCAAGGTTATCTCTTGTATTTGTATATCTGTATGTGTTGAGTGTGTGTGTTTGTATATATCTTTGTGTTATGAATCACCCTCAGTCTTATTTTCCCTCCAACAGGATGTCAAAGGCCAGTGGGTTTGTCACGAGGCAAGGCAAAGGTTTGCTGCTACAGCGGATGGTACTATTGCCAGAGCTGCCACCAGGACAACCTCTTCCTTATTCCCGCTCGACTGCTGCATAATTGGGACACGAGCAGACATAAGGTGCCTGCCGTCCTCAAATTGCCGTGCACACTCAGGCTAAATTATAACGCAGTATGAGCGGATTTCAGTATAGTCTTCACAGAAAAATGCAGTCAGTCTCACTATGTTGGTTGCGTCGCATAGGGTAAGGTTCAGAGAGATTAACTTGGCAAGTCCCGCATACATTTTGAAGAAGCAGCATGTGCAGACTTCTGTCACAGACAATGGATTTGGGGAAATAAAATAAAATAAATTAATCAAATGAAAAAAAAAATAGGTGTGAGCTAGGGATACATCTTTACCATTTTTTGCAGGCAAAGTGCACATATGATTTTTTTTAATTATTATTTAAATTTGATGCTTTGGGTAGCACTGCACTATTTGATGAAATTAAAAAAATTAAATAACATAACGATTATTTTGAGATGTATTGTGATTGCAGTTGTACCATTTTGTTTTCAAATGTATTGATTTACACTGAATAATTTTAGAAGCGATCTCATTACGAGGATGTCCGCCAACTAGAAATTATTTAAATTAAAAAAAAAAAAATACTTATTGTATTAACAAACTCTACGTAAATTCCTGAAATAAACCTGTAAATTGAAGCTTATTAATTGGCTGAAGAAATAAATTGTGCAGCATGAAATTCTCTAAAATTTACAAGTTTCTTAATATTTACCACAGCTTTCACCGAAAATTCAAACCGTGCATTTTCCACAATACTCTTGTTTAGAGAGAGTACGCTTCTTCTTCTTTTTCTTCATTTGGTTTTATGGGCCTGACCTACTAGATTGAAGTGTGGTGATGAAGATTATCCGGGAATGCAAGCTTTATTTTTTTTTGTTTTTAAACAATCAATAATGCACGTTTTACAACAATTCAGTTTCATTTTTTTATGTGCTTTTATTAGGCTTTAATACTTCAAACCTATAAGAAATATAGCCACTTGAGACAAGTCAAAACATAGTAGTAAACATAACTGAATTGTATTTGACGGTCTTCATATGATTCACAGCTCTAATGCTAGTTCTGATCGAACGAGAGGCAATCCATGAGAGGTGAAGATAGACTGTAACAGCAATGGGATGTTTTAATATATATATATATATCCCAGGTTGTCTAATAACCGTTAATTACACTAAGTGTCCATCGCACCTTGGGTGAAAGTACGTCCGCAGTTTTGCGGAGAGAGCAGCTGCCTGCCAAAACCCACATTAAAACCCATTCACAGAAGCACATTCAGCAAGAAAACACCTCTGATACTGCTATGTCGTCTTAAATAACACTTTGACTCCCTAATTATTGCTTCCAAGTCGTTCAGAAATGCATCTTAACCGTCATCGGTCTTTATTTACGGCTATAGAGCTAACTAGCACATAACACGATTTCAAAACGCTTTCCATATCTGATGCGTGATGTGTGACAAACGATGGATTGAACACCCTACGTAGTGCACGAGCTTTCCATTTAACGCTATTTGAGATTTAACCCATAAACCAGGAAGTCAACATAACTGATTCTAAAGCGAAATAAGTGAAAATATAAAGAGAAACCTATGAGATTTACAGGACCGTCCAACACCTCCATGGTTTATTCTTGTCACGTTTTGGCTGCATAGTATTGGTAACAATTTAAAATTACCTTAACCCCTGGTAATTGCACTAACTGTTGGTCAAAAGTGCCGCCAGATGCGGTTAGTTAGTTCCACCAGCTTCGGAAGGATATCGATTGGCAGAGCAAAATAACTGGTTATCATCATCTAGTTGGTAATAAATGGTGTTTTGTGGAAAAGTTGTATAAAAACAATATCACACTGAAGGTCGTTCTGTATTGCTAGTTATAGAATGGCTGAGATGCCTATGACGCCGTGCTATATCCAACAGTACAGCATTCCCTCTTGTGTTATATTGCTTACATATATCTCATCTGTAAACATAGATGGAATATTTCCTTTTTCTCGATCAGGTGTCCAAGCAAGCTAAGGAGTTTCTGGAGTTTGTATACGAGGAGCCCTTGCTGGACGTGCACCAGTTGAACCCAGGCCTGTATGAACACTCGGAGCCCCTAGCCGCCGTGCTCAAGCTGCGGCAGCAACTCAAGTCTCTCAGGGCTTACTTATTCAGCTGCCGGGCCACAGTAGCCGAGGATCTACGCCGCAGGTGAGCGTGCAGCAGAAACCGTGTGTGAAACGGTGGGGCCGTCATTAATGAAAGGATAAAAAATTGGTGCCAGTCAAGTGAAGTCCGTTATAACGGGTTATATTGAGATAAACTAAGTACATGAGACTACACATTCCACAAACACATAATTATTACATCACAGGTTGCGTGAGACACCCTTCAAGTTCGAATGTACCACATACGGCCAGTAGTAGAAGCATGGTGTGTAACACTGAATGTACATGTGAGGAAAAGGGAGCATAAGTGGATTTCAAAGTACTAGGGTGAGGGGAAATATAAAGGGGACTATGTTTATATGAAGGGCTCTTCACTAAAAGGCTTGTCTCTATGACAGATACTTTTTGCCCTCTTCGAGGTCACCGTCATGTATAGAGTGCATGTGGTTGCACTTATCCATACACATATTCACGCTATGAGAGGTGAAACCCTGCACAGCTCTTGCGATAAAATGTTACACCATGCACCGCTGGGGCTTCAAACTTGAATAATGAACGTGTGCAGCTTTTACTTAAAGGAGAAGGAATCCAAGGATTAGTGCTCCAAGCATTTTATGCGAGGCTGCGGAAAAGAAGCAAAACTCGATAATGGGGGAATGTTTACCATTTTCAAAGTCGTGGCTTCTCTCTCTCTTTCTCTCTCTCTCTTCTTGTTGAGCAAATATGTCGGCTTGAATCATTGAATTATTGAATGAGCCAGTCGGTCGCTCCCATTCGGTCCTTTGAACTCCACGGTGACCTAGGCTGTGGGCGCCTGTTTGATGTTCTGACGAGGTGCTCAACAAAGCTGGGGGACGCGGTCCGGGTCAAGCCAAGCATCTGTTGGAGGTCCAACCCTGCATCATCGCTCAGTTCTGGAGCTATCCAAGCTGTACCAGCAGGAGGTGACTTTATCAGGCCACACTGGTGATGACCAAGGCGTTGAGGCAGCAACGAAGGTCTAGTGTTTACGGCCAGGCTGTGCGCCGGCAACGGCTAATGCTGCGCATTTCAAAACAGTGCAGGATTGATGAGGGCAGTGGCACTAAAATATTACCCCCACCATCCATCGCCTAGCCCAGACACCCATCAGTGGCTCTGAAGAGGATGGAGAGTGTTTACACTGAGGAGCAGAGAGAGCGGAGAGAGCCGTCAGAACGTACGAGTCTGATATAATGCACCTCCATGAGCGCTCAGGCACCGACACACAGGAATGTAGCATACTTTAAACTATAAGCAGACCAATTTCAACACCTATTATAACTCTAATGCATGTTGTATTAGGGCCTCACGATTTTAACACACCACAACTGCGATATTTAACTAATGTGCATTCAAACAAATTTATCTAGGCTAATGCCAAATAATTTAACAAATGACCTTATTATGAGCCAATATTTTTTTATTAAACTAAAAAAAACAACACCACACAGATACTTAAATTATTGGCAAACTTTACATAAACCATCCATATAGTACCTGAAATAAACTGCAGCCTTTTGCGAATAAATAATTCCCCAGGTTCATGTTGCAATTTAGATTTTTGTCCGATTATTTGTACAGCACTGTTTTATACAATGACTACATTCACACAACCTTTATATTAAGGTTTGTGTGCTTGTACCCACACTCTTAAGTTCATTAGCTAACTCACTAAGCACGTCATATTTGCAATGCACTTCATTAGGCTTATTGGCGTTCCCAAATTGACCGTAGTGAATGAATGAGTGTGGACTGCGATGGATTGAAACCCTGTCCAGGATGTACCCCGCCTCGTGCCCTAGGTCTCCTGGGATAGGCTTTAGGCCCCCTGTGTCATTCAGTACAATAATAAAATAACCTGGTCATTCAGTACATTCAGGTCATCACCTGACTTCACTTTATTGCCACATAACATTACTGAGCTTAGACCTGACCAACTGCAGTAACCCCAGATC
>JAOTRS010000047.1:10412698-10429212 GCA_028565755.1 Dinotopterus cunningtoni
GGTCATCACCTGACTTCACTTTATTGCCACATAACATTACTGAGCTTAGACCTGACCAACTGCAGTAACCCCAGATCATAACACTGCCTCCAGAAGCTTGTACAGTGGGCGCTATGTGTAATGGGTGCATCGCTTCATGCACTTCCCTTCTTACCCCGACCATCACTCTCTTTGGAATAGGGTCAGTCTGAACTCATCAGACCATGTGACCTTTTTTTACTGCTCCAAAGTCCAATTTTTATGCTCCTTATCATATTATAGCTTTTATTTTCTGATAAAAACAAGTGGTTTTCTGGGCCTCCGAGTGGTGCCAAGTGTTCGCCCTGTCATCCGGAGATCGCAAGTTCGATTCTCGGGTGATGCTGTAACCTCTCGCAGCTAGAGGTCTAGATTGGCCGAGCTCCCACTCAGAGGGGAGGGGTGTGAGGTACTTAGTGCTCCCACGTTAATCACGGCTCTACAGCCAATCAGGGGCGTCTGTGAGCTCACGCAAGCGGAAGGAGCGGATAGCGCTGTTTGTGAGAGAGCAGTTCGAAAATATGCGGTCATTTTCACATTTCTTCCATGAAGTTGGATGTTCAGTACCATCCTGATAGATTGCACCAATGTGTTGTACAGTTCTTAACTCAATTTCAGTCAATTTAAATCTCCTTAGTTATTTTTCTTTGCTTAATCCAGTGACTTTTGAACACTGACATTTTATTGGCGTGTAGCTTTCTTATTCGTACATATTCCTTTTTCTGGCAGCATTGTTAGTCTAGCATTGTTTATGTAGTGCGCCTAATAAAAATGGGACTGTGTCCTCGTGTTGTCCCCATGTGTAGTGCTGGCAGTTACACGATTCACAAAAAAAGTATCATGTACACAGCATTGACTTACTTCACTATAAGTCATTGAGATATACATGAACCAGTGGTTACATTTAAGCAAACATATCAAATGAAATATTGTATTTGGGCAAAATCAGTAGGAAGTGGAGTTATTTCTCCAGTTAAGTAAAAACTTCCACCAGTGTACTTACTACAGGCAAGTAATATGTACAGTACTCTGACTTTTTAATTTTTTTTTTTCTTCCATGCTTGATGTACATGGTCAAAGACTGAGTATGTAGCATATACCCTTCCCAGGCTTCGTGCTTACTGATTTTGGTCTCGGACTGATTTTCAACAAGCCCAGTATCGCCTGGAAACCGACCTCCAACAAACACTAAAATATATTTACTCTGTGGGTGAGAGGAAGACAGATTGACTGGAGAGATGAGAAGACGTATTAACACCTAAAAAAATTGAGATAAAGAGAATGAGAAACTCATTGATGCTTTCATAGACTGGTATGATGGTGGGAAAACTATAAAGAACAAGAATATGCAAGAATGGCTTTTTTTTCCACACTTCATAGTTTCTTATCAGCGAAATCAGCCAACAGCACCTGTATGGAGATTAAGTTAGGATTTCATCATGTCTCACATTGGATAAAGGGGCAGTTCATGCATTCTGTCAGGGAAGTATATTTGTCTTTTTGTGTAGCTGGAAGGAGAATGATTTTTTTTTTCTCCGTCTTAATTTGTCTTATACTATTTGGCTTCCATAGACACTGTTATTATCACTTGCTCGCTGTGCTCCTGCGTTAGGAGTATGAGCAGAATCTATACTCTCTCAGCACAAATACTTTACTCTTCCCTTTACTGTGAGTCCCTTTCTGACTTCAGGTTCACAAACTTGTCTTTCCTTCAGAAATGCCTTCACTGCCTTTTAACACACAGTAATAAACCGGCTTTTAAACCTCTTCGTTTATCTTAGTAGTACACTGCTGCCTTTGTTTCTTATGACCAATACACCTCCCCAAAAACATAAAAGCGAAAATTCATCCTCATCTAAACAAACACTCTTTTCCTCAAGGCCTCAGTTTAGACTGAGATTACTTCAGGAACAGCAGCTGAGGCTAATGTGACCCGCGCCAGAGGACTGAATGAAAGCAAATGGACTGCTTGCCCTGCTTCGTCTTCAGTAGCTATTTACTGCTGAGTCATATGCTTTTGCAAAAGAAATTCTTAGCATTATAACGTGAATCCTTCTGTCTTTATGATGAACAGTATACTCTGGGAGCAGTGATGGCAGAAATGTGTGTAATTACCTAATGATTTATGTTTGATATGATATGATACCGGACATCAGTGCTATTTTGCAAAAAGTCGATGATACAATACCTTCACAAAAAAAAAATGATGATACAATACCCTTCTGAATTCGCATTTGAGATTTCCAGATGTGCTGCTTATATTGCATATTGTAGCCATATGTTTAACATTAACCTAATTAGTACACGCTAATAGATTTAATTGTTTATTTAATCCTTAAGTGTTTAGAAACCCACCAAGCCTCTCCTCACAGTTTAAATGCGCCCGGTCTTGTTTCAGCAAATCCATCCTTAGCTATTCCAACTTCCTCTCCCCACCATTTACACCAAATTACTCCCTTGCTGCTCGCATTTTGTCAGCTGGTCCCCTCTGTCATCCCATCCGTGTCATTAGAAGCCCTTTTGCCCGCTGCCAACCAATCCCCCCCCAAACACAGACACACACACACATGCACAGTTTCTGCCACGAATCCCCTCTTTTCCCCCAACATCTGTACAGCAGCCTTGCTAATGACAGAGCCCGGCCGCAGAGTGGAAGTGGGGAAATATTAACTAAAGGACTGAAGGGCTTGAGATGCATCGACAGGCTTTACTGTCTCCCAGAGGACCTGTGCTTAATCAGTCCAGTTACCCAGCCTCTTGAAGCAGGAAAGACCAACATATGCTGTGTTCACACAGACAGGAAGACACGCCTTCAAGGTTGGAGGTGTACTGCATAGATTACTGTCCTGAGTTCTCAGCAATGGCCATTGAATTAATTATCATATTAGTGGGAGCAGAAATATAGTTAATGTTTAGCATGGATCTCTTTAACCTTAATTTCTTTAAAGCCAACAGGATAAAATGGCGAATGATTTACTATGGAATTTATAACTATATTATATTACGCCATAATAAAAGAAGTCTGAAGTTGATTGTACAAGCATAGCATTTGACATGCTGAATCAGTACAAATCTGTTTACAGAAATAATATATTTTGTGCTTCCCATAAAATATTCTCAGCTCTTTGTGTTCATAACTTTATTCTAAATATGATTTTTATTTTTATTTTTTTAAATATTTCAGCTTTTTTTATTTTATTTCCCAGCTGAGCCGTTGCATTGACCAGGTGCCAGTATTTTATACTTGTATGTTCATAGCTGTGTTGTTTGATCACATGCATTATCAAGGACGTGAGATGTGACCTGAGCGCTTTAGCAAATGCTGCTCTAGTTGTTTGATTGCTGTTAAGCGCTTTGTTGTTGTTGTTTCTCTTTCTTTTGCGCTTCAGATTTTCGCAGTGTCCAACTCCTCTCTACCCGGTTGAAGCTTGCTCACTTTACTCTGTCCTGTCACTCAGTCTCATCTCTCCATCCTTCCATGTCAACTCATCTCATTTCATTTCATTCTCCCTCTAATTCACCCTTCATCTCTATCGATCGTTTTTATTCATCTCTCCCTCTCCTCCTCACTCTCTTCCATATCTTTTTTTTTTTTTTTTTACCCAGGATGCCACTGTGGGCTCTTTATTAGTAATGTGAGCAGGCGTAGGCGAGCGATGGGGAGAGCGAGAGAGAGAGAGACCGAATGAGGAGAGCAGAGTACGCTCAAGGGAGGAGAGGGGTGAAGAGGGCCATAATAGCGAGCCAGACAGAGAAAGAGAGAGGGGAGTGAGAGGAGTGAGCTGCCCCACTTCACCTGTAATAAGGGAGAGTGCTTTTAAATGGCTATTCCACAGGCTTTTTCCAATTCAATTAAATTAACCCCTATTTCCCCAGTCATTTGGGCTCATGTTGTCATGGATACAGGAGCATAATGATGGGATAGAGTTTGTTATGGGATGGGGATAGGGATGGGTGTATAAGTCCATCCACCCTTTTAATCCTAGTGCAGTGTGATGTGACTGTGTAAGGCCAGTATAATAATAATACAGTATACGACTGCACTTAGAATACACTTTCTTGGTGATAGTGATGCATTGTGTAGAGATTTATCTGATTTTTTTAAATTATTTTTTTTCTGTGCTCTGTCTGTGCAGGATTTTTCCAAGGGAATATCTGTTACAGCACATTCACCTGTACTCTCTGGCCGACCTCCAGCAGGTGAGAATGAATTACTGTACATTAAACACAAACATTTATGCACACACACAGCCATTCTGATTATTTGCTTAGCTCACCTGTGCTGTAGTTCTTATAGTGCAGAATTGCTCTAAAGGTGCATTCATGCCTCCAAAGTTACAAATTATGTCCAATTCCTCCCCCCTCCCCTAATTTGGTCGTGTCTTCCCCGTCACTAGGGGGCTCCCACATTAAGGCTACTACTACCACTCAGTCGGGAGGGCCGAAGACTATCACGTTTCCTCCGAACCACGTGACGCCAGCCGACCGCATCTTTTCAAACTGCTCGCTCACGCACCGTTGGGGGGCGTAACACACTCGGAGGACAGCGCTATCCGCTCTTTCTCCTTCTGCATGCATGAGCTCACAGACGCCCCTGATTGGCTGTAGAGCTGTAATTAATGTGGGAGCACGAAGTACCTCTCATCCCTCCCCTCTGAGAGAGCTCGGCCAATCAGCTCTCTCTAGCATCACCCGGGAATCGAACTCAGGATCTCCAGATGATAGGGCGAGCACTTTACCACTGAGGCAAATGTTTAATATTACTAAGTGTATTTTCCAAAAGGTCAAATCATTTAGTTTAAATTGCCACTCTGCTTCAATTTATGACAAAAAAAACGGGGATTTTGCCCCTTAGTAGGTGGCCGCCCTTTCAACTGTCGATGCCCCAGAAGGTGGAAGCAGTTGCATGCATGAGGTCTGATCTACAAATATAGCAACAGGTCTGAGCTCCAAGTGTAATACCATATTTCAGGCTTTACAGATGAATATTGCCTGTTTTTGATTTATTTAGTGTTAACTATTTAGTATAACATCAGTGCTTTATTTATGGATTAAAAGTATTTTAATCTATAGATTAAAATCTATAGTATAGATTTTGCTACTTTTTATTTTACCGGATTAGTTAAACATGGGTACTGTAGTTATACTGTTTTGGGAATGTGATCATTTTCTGTTACACCGGCCAGCAGAAATTGAAAGCAAAAAAATAGAACGATAAGACAGAAAGCTATAGGAAGGTGGAATTTTATGTAAATGGAAATGGATGGGAGGTAGGGTCAAGAAGGGAACAAATCACTCCAGTGTTCACATTAATGCCAAAATCCTCCAAGTGCACCATTAAGCATATTGTAACCATGATTGTTGTAGACTGTATAGCCAAAAGTATTTGAAAACCTTAACATCCGTTTGTGGTTCAAATGGAAAAAGGGGAGGTAGTATAATCCTTTTATAATCCAATCAGTAGGTAATTATTAATCATTGGAAACACTTGATCAGATCTTTTATCTTTTGTTGGAATAAATAAATTCTCACTGCACATGTTTGCTCCACATGAGTTAACATTAGTTCATGTCATGAGTTTCCAAGAGGATAATTTAGCTTCCATTCCTGATTGGTAAATCAGGAGAACCCTAGAGAACTACCACCTCCCACCAGTCTTTACTTTAAAATTTCATCTACTGCGTCTCTGGATGAAGAAGGAGCACTGACTCGCTTACCATTTCAGATGTAGTAAAGCATCTAAACAATCACAGATGACACCAGAATCTTGTGATAAATCATAAGACAGAAGGTGAAAATTGTCAGAAAAAATGAAAAGCCTAACTTTAAAGTTGGATAATAATGCTACTACTTATTCTGTTATATTACTATCAGATTAAATGCTTCACAGTGAGTATAACCACTTTCTGCATGTCACAAGAAAAGTTATATTCTAATTAATTGCTTTGGCCATGTAAACACACATCTTATTGGATCAGCTCTCATGTAAACAGTTAGGTTGGAATCTCTAATCGGAGTGATTTCAAACAGATGAAGAACTATTGTTCATGTGAATTTTTGTCACTCTTTCTCAGAAACTCCTCCTGCCCCTCCTCTTAACTGTTACTTTGACTGTGTTCATTCTCTTTTTTTTCTTTTTCCTCTCTCTCCTAGCAGGAGGGTAGAGTCCCTTTGCCTGCTCCTTCTTCACCCCGTGTTCCCTCCCACCCAGCTAACTAATTAGTGGCATTCAGAAGCAACAGGCAGAAAAACAAAGTGTGACAGGCCTTCATTCTTCCCAGTCCACTCCCTGACACTACCACACTTAGTATTTCTTCTCTTGTGCATCTTTTCACCCTTTTTTTTTTGAATTTGTCTTTCATTCCAGTTCATCTCGGACATGTGAAAAAAGGAGAAATTTGATAAATAGTACCTTTTTAAATGGTGTAATCTCACATCTAGAACATTCTTACAGGGAGGGAGGAGCATAAGAATAAGTAATGAGTATAAAGCAAGTGGTGTTTTTCTTAGTGGTTGTTGATAAAATATCGGAAAGAACATAGGTTGTCTTTTACTAATCTATACACTTGTGTATATCTGCATCTTAAATTTTTTTTTTCCCACTATTTCATTAAAAACAATTAAACTCATGTATTCAAGATTCATTCGGTAAAGAGAAACATTTCAAATCTTTTTTTGTTTTAATTTCAGTGATTGTGGCTTATTGCTCTTGAAAATCAGAAAACCTGGACCTCCAGATTTCCTAAGATCGATTTTAAAAAAGGATTTACAATACATAAATGTCCAAAAGTATTATATTTGTTTATGCACACACAACTCATAACACAAATGATGTATCAGTGTAAGATGGCATGGATTGGATCAGCCTCTGGCACTGCTGAAGCGTTATCGAGTACCAGGCTGCTTTGATAGCAGTCTTCAGCTTGTCTCTATTGTTGGGCTGGGTGTTTCACATCTTCCTCTTGACAATCCTCCACAGATTCCCTGAGGTTCAGTTCTGGCGAGTTGGGTGGCGGATTAAGAGTAGTAATATTATGGTCAGAAAAAAAGAAAAAAAAAGCTAGTGTTAGTTTTGGCACTGTGAGCCAGTTGCGGGAAAAGGAAATCTACATCTCCATAAAAGTTGTCAGCAGAAGGAAGCATCAAGTGCTTTTAAATCTCCTGGTAGACGACTGTGTTGACTTTGGACTTGATAAAACACCAGCAGATGACATTGCACCCCAAATCATTGCCGACTGTGGAAACCTCACGCTGGCCTTTAAGCACCTTGGATTCTGTGCCTCTTCATGCCTTCTTCTAAACACTGGGACCTTGACTTCTGAATGAAATGCAAAATTTCTTTTCATCTGAAAAGAGGACTTTGGACCTCTAAGCAAAGGTCGTGTTCTTTTTCTTTTATCTCAGGTAACATGCTGGTTAATGTTGTCTCTGTTTCAGTTGTAGTTTGATATTAGGAATGCAACAGTTGTAGCCCATTTCCTGAAGATGTGTTTGCATGGTGGCTCTTAATGCACAGACTCCAACCTCACTTGGAAGAAGTTCTCCCAAGTTCTTGAATTAGCTTTGCTTTCCTACCACACTTTTCCCTTCCAGTCATCTTTCCATGAATATGCTGTGATACAGCGCTCTGCAAACAGTCAGGCCTTTTAGTGATGACCTTCTGTGGCTTATGATCTTCTTCTGGACAACTGTCAAGTCAGCAGTCTTTCCCATGGTCGTGTGTACTGAACTACACGGGGATACACAGTATTTATATTGTATAAATAGTCATTTACTCAAACTTCAATTATTTTGAGATTCTGGATTTTTTGTATTAATATGCTGTAACGAAACTAAAACAAAAAATCCTTGAAATATTTCACTTTAGGAGTAATAAAACTGGAATATATGAGGGTTTCCCTTAAACTGCAAAAAAAATTCCTTGACTTTATACTTTTTGGAAATGCGCTATATATTATTATATTATTTATTGGAGGTCATTATTTCCTGCCCTCACTGACTTCGTCAGACTTTGAGGACAATTCTCATTCTTATCGCATCACTTTCTCTTTCAGCATGCTAATTGGCTTACCTTATTAAGGAGCCATTTCGTTTTAGCATAGCTGCCTACTGCCAGGTCCTTTGCGGCCCGGGAATGTACTCTCTGCATTTCGATGTGACTGAATGCTGAATAAGTAGACACCAGAAACCCTGCAGACCCAAAATGTACTTGTTCCATTCAGTTCTAGTAAACAACTACCAGTTTTGTGCTGTCTTTGTTAAAAAAAAAAAAAAAAAATCAAGTCCTTTGGCCATACTTGTTTGCCTAAGGCTTGCCCAGATACAGGTCTTGTTTAGACACTGGCTTTTGTTGAGCTTTATAACTAAAAGAGTTTAAAGAGTGCCCAAAGATGGCCCACATGAAGAGTACCATATAAATGCTAATTGTTTTGTATGCATTATACTAGATGTAACTGTGTTAGCCTTGCCAACGACCTATAAACTATTGGAGAGGCACAAAGGGACATTCAGTGGCTTTGGGGCATCATTGACATACGAACAAAGTTACAGAATCTCTCGTGGACGTCTGGGTGTGCCTCCTAGTATTCTTTTCTTTCTCTCAGCACTTAGGATCCTGCAATATTTTACTTTTTCCACCCCCAAGTTGGATTTACTTCCAATTGTGATGGCACTTTGGCTTCTGCACATCCAGTCATTCGTTTATTTACTACATAACTGCACTGTGTAGGTGTATAGTTAGTGACTGTAGCCCATTTGTCGCTGTGCACAAAGAGCCAGCCAGTCTGTGTGGCAGTGTTGGAGTGACTGATGTACTATGTAACACTGCTGTGCATCCTAATGTGCAACTGCTAAAACACTGTGCTCAGTGGTGGTCCTTGTACTGTATATAAGCAGATGGAGGGCAGGGTGGGCTAAAATTCATGCATCTGTAGTAGGTGTATCTATGGCCACTGAGTTCAGTTACATGATTAATAAAATGGCACTATTTTCAGTAAAAAAATAAATAAAATTTTTAAAAAACCCAGGTGGTCCCATGTCAGCTCGAGCGTGAAGGCCAAACTGTATGGTTTTGATAATGCTCTTTAGCAGTTGGGCCTTGGATCTTTTCTGTTATGATATATCGTGACACATGCCTTGCGTGGTTGACTGTGATCAAATGTTTCCCCTATATGTGCACTCACCCCTCCGTCAATGCTTTCGTTAATTTTTGTCCCCCAGACACAAGCTTGTCTTGTGTACCCACATGTACACTTCCTCTTTTCTCCACTTCCTTCCCTTGCCCACACTTACTGACATGCTGGCTCGCTGGTGATAATCCTGTTTTGCCAGGGCCTGGCAGGGAGGGTGTTATCCAAACAGAACTCACCCTCTTTTTATCTGTCTAATCCTGGCCCTTTCTCTGCCGGTTAATGGAGCAGGCGAGGACATTAGGGCCCGGGATGAGGAGGGGATAAAGTAGAGCGCGTTAAACAGCAGTTTTTAGGGGATTAGGCACCGGACAACAAAGCGCACACGGGACAGAGCTGAAGGGTAGGGAGGGGGGGCGGGAGGTCGCAAGACTGGAACGGCAGCCAGCACAGTTAATTTTTATTGCGGAGATGTGACAAACTTGAAATATTTGGCCTTGTTTGGAAACATAATTCATTGAGTTATGGGGCTTTTGATTTTCTAGAACACTTTGGGGACATTTTCTTGGCCTCGGGACTCTATTCGAAAGTCATATTGAGTGTATTAACAGCTCCCTTGTTTCTCTACACTAGCGCCGTCACAGGTGCAGAGCTCCCTGAGAGGGCTCACCCCGCTCCTCAGCCCTCGCTAAATTATTGAGATGTTTAATTACTTCTTCTGTCAGCATTGATTAGGGGCCATATATATCATTGGGTGACTGCGAGTGTGCTAGCCCTCGTCTCTTTGATTACTGGGCCGAGGCAGTTCCTCTGGCTCATGGAAGTGTAATTCTCTGCTCGTGTCCTGTAGGGAAAGACTGACTTGGGTGTACGGTTTGCTACCTCTCAGCAATGGAGAGAACCGAATTTGAGATGAAAGCTGCTTGATGAATGGATGGTTAGGCGCACTCCTGTTGCTTGTAGGAATGCAGCACGCTGGTGGTTTCACCCCTCTACACTTTTAGATTTTTGATTTATTATTTATTTAAGGTAATGCCTTTGGCTACCACGATGGAGCAGCTGATTTGAAAACAGATATGATTGTAGATAGTTGATGATTACATTCTTGGTGGTTTTCCCTTTGATTAAAAGAAATTTCCGATTATTTCTATTTAAATTCGATTTCTGCAATCTGCTTGGTTTTTTTTTTCCCCTTCCTCCTATTTTTTTTTTTTTTTTTTGAAATGACACATACATCATTTAATTAGTCCCACTGGACAGGAACAAGGCACTACCACAGTGAATCACTTTGTTGAGTAAAGAACTGCCCGAGCACTTGCTGTGCTTTCCCTTGGTTCTCGTCTCGTACCCACAACTGCAGTGCCCAACCTCCCCCGCGCCCACACAAACCCTTTTTAACGTCGCTCACTTCACTCAGGGTGTGTGTGCGTATGAGTGTGTGTGCATGCTCGTGCTTCGTGGGAGACTGCGGTGGTCCCTCCTTTTATTCTCTTTCCTTCCTCTCTCCCCACCTCCCCAACTTTCTAGCCCCTCACCACCCTCCCTTCTCCTCCGTTCTCATCTCCGTCCCACCATTCTTTGGCTTGCTTCTTGTGTAAGGGCCGAAGAATGCTGGCAGGCCCTTTAATTGGTGTGCCACAGCGCTGCCAGGTGTAGCCACTTGTCTCTTCCCCCTTGGTGAATATGCACTGGAGGTCCGGGCCCCTTCCCCTGGCCCATTCAACAGCCTACAATACACCTTCTTCAGACTTGCGCTTTCAAAGCCCAATGCCGATTTTTAACTACTCCGGCCGGTAAATGGCATTCACATATTATTTTTTGCAAAAGGTCTTCCAAAAGGAATTAGCCCACTCTCCCACCCACCCTCGAGCCCTGGTTAACCCCCTTGTCCGCCCCTCCAACCTCACGAGCATTCATTAGTTTTGATCTGGATTCCTGATGTGAACTCTGGCTGCTTTGTCTTGCTTCACATTGGGCTCTGTTTTTAAGAAGTGTTTGTCTTTCCACTGAAAATCCATATCATTACACATGACTGATATTTTCAATAAGTTGGTCTTCTTTTTGTAAGGGACATCTCATCATTGTAGTGTTCTGCTGCTTGTAGTTTTCTACATACTGGGTCCCATTTTCTTAGGTGTTAATTTCTGTAGCATGTTTCCTTTCTCTATTCCTCACAATTTGGTTTTGCCCTTTCCTCCATCCTGTGCAGGTAATAGATGGGAAGTTGGCTCCTTTCCTCTCTAAAGTGATCAAGTTTGCCAGTTCCCACGTGTACAGCTGCAGTCTGTGTCGAGAGAAGGGCTTCATCTGTGAGCTCTGCCACAACGGCCAGATCCTCTACCCTTTCCAGGAGAATGCCACCAAGAGGTTAGTTCTTCCTCTTCTCCTTTAATAACATGCTCCAACAACATAATTAGTAAGAAATTATATGAATAATCCAGCAATATTATTGTAGCTACAGGAATTTTATTAAAAACTGTCTAATGCAGGGTTCCTGCTTAGTCTCATCTCCTTATTGGTTGTTTATTATATTAGTGACAATACACTTCTGACGTCCTGCCACAGCAGTGCAGCGGAATGCACCTCACGGTCCGGGACAGTCGGGCAGATTCTGTCATGTGTTAGTCACACCCAGGGGACAGCGGTATGAAGGTGTGCTCAGTCTCCAGAGCAATGAAGGGACATACAGTTAATCCCCACAGCGCCTTTCCCCTCACAGCACACTTTATGGCTAACTACTGATAAGATACATGCTGCACTTCACACCATTGGTGTGACATTCCTCACTCATTTGGTGCAACTGTCTCATCAGTGCACACATGCTTGGAATTTTCTTCATTCGTTTCTTAATTGTGCACTCCTATGAAAATATTTATTTATTTAAAGAAAGACTAGTTTATTTTGTAAACCAATATTGTATCTATACTAATTGTTCATCCCAATTGTTAATATTGTATCTAAACTAATAATTTATACCGAAGATGTAAACTCATATGATTCGTTCCACAACCGAAAAATATTAATTAAAAAATGATTAACACAAAATATAAAGTACAAATAAACGAAATTAACCTGCACTTTTATCTTTGAAAAGAATCGTGGCTGGTGTGATGGAGAGGAGAGGAGGAGGGGGGGTTATTGTGTAGGACGACTTTTTCACACACACGCAGACTAACGGAATCACTGCTTCTCTGTCTGGTCACTTCAATCGTTTTATTTTTTGCGTGACTTTAACAGGGAACCTCTCTAATGACACTTGGTTTTGCCTCCTTTCGAGGCAAAGACAGTTTAACTGTCGTTAAACAGATCCATCTCCCACACTGCTACAGCCTTTTTAACCTTTTTCGTCACGAGGGCCGTTGTTGCAGTACAGTCACTAAAGAACAGTCACTACGATTGGAGATGAAGTAAAAAAAGAAATGCTTTACTTGCGCACACGCTGCAGGGATGTTGACTATAAGAGCGACACGCGCACTGAGACAGAGCATGGGACGCTATTACCCACAATTCTGCAGAGAGAGAAAAGAACCAATTGCTTTGTTGTGATCTCGTTCGGCAGACAAAGTGAATACATACTACTTGTATTTCAAGACCTCGCTCGTTTATCAAGTTAAAATTTATTCAAAAACTTTTGCTAGTCTTGCAAAACCCTCGCAGACCAAGTTACTCAAAGCTAAAGTTTTACTGTATGTTTGCAAATGGCATTGTGCTGTTTTTAGGTTTCACCAGAGAAAAGAGCATATGGTCCTAGACCCGCACCATGGTCTGTTAAAAAAAGCTTACACGCCAGTTACCCGTAACGGTTACCTGTAGCCGTTAGCACCACTACTGACTCCATGTGTATGCGCTTGTTTTCTTACAGACCTGTTTGGTTCTGTTTGTTGTGTGCAGTAAATGTGACGTTAACCTGGGCTTTATGGCTGCTTTATAGCAGGTAGATGTGCGATAGCAGGCTGTCACTATTCAGAGACGGTGTTAAGGCATTAAATATGATTGCAGCCGGAGGTGTCTGCACACCCTGTTGTAAACTCATAAACACCTGCATCTCCTGTATGCTGTTTTGATGAACCACACATCCACCTGCTATTTGAATACTCTATGATCTCGGGTCAAGGGGCTTTACAGTAAACTGTGGTGCATTATCAGAACGCGTAGATCTATCAAAAGACTTTAACCTGTTTGCTCTCTGTAGAAACTCTGAGGAGCATTTTTTAAATTCCTCAGTACTGAAACAAACACTAAGATCGATCGGCAATTAACTGGAATCACATGTAGCCGATCCTATGCTGATCGTGTACCCACTCCTGAGTAGCACAACAGAAAGCAAGCAAGCAAGCAAGACTAACCAGTCCACTCATGTGGATAACGCTGTTCTCCTACCTTCTAACAATGCATGGTGTAGGTGTCATGTGTCTCAGAGGAAGCACACAATGGCCTTCACCTTCCTTTTTTGGTAGCCGTCAATTCATGTAAATACATTTAAGTTTCTCTTCGGTACCGTGACCTTAAACACTTTTATTTTGAGATTAGATTGAGCGAGTTAAAGTCCTGTAACCTTGTGCGGTTTTGGAGAAAATGTTAACGTTGTTTCATTATAAACATACAGTTAAGTTTTAAAATTGTTTGCGCTGTTGATTTTCCAAAAAAATAAAAAAAATGGAACAAGCAAATCAGACTCAATCAGAAATCTGAATCAACCAAGGAAATTGCATTTCGAGAAAATGGGCATGGCTACTTATATTGAGAAGTGGGATGATCTTTGTGGTTGCTGAAATAAACAGTTACGTTTAATATCCCTTATACCTGGCACAACAGCACTGTTTAATTACTATACAGGGGTATTATGTGCAGTCAGGTGTTCACCGCTCCCTGTGTTTATCTTTCTTCAGGTGCGAGGGATGCGGCGCGGTGTTCCACACCGAGTGTCGAATGCGTGCCCAGCCTTGTCCACGCTGCGTTCGTCGAGAGCTGCACAAGAAACCCTCTTCGTTCTGGAAGAAGCACAACCACAGCGAGAGCCCCGACGACGACTGCTGCTTCGATCTGGACACCTGAGCCAAAGCTTTGAGAGCGAGGGAGGCTGCGTCCCAGCTGGGCCGCTCGAGCAGGCCTGCTTTACTAACCAACAGCCAACTGCTGCTGAGTCTCTGCATGTGTACATCCACTCTGTGGGCCATGTAGAAGAGCTCTGTATTTGTCGACAAGGAACAGAAGGGTCTTATTGTTTTTTTTTTTTTTTTTGTTTAGTTGTTGTTTTTTTTCCTCTCTCTCTCTCTCTCTCTCTCCTCTCCTCCTTCTCTCCTCCTCTCACCTGAGAGAGCGGGGACACAGACAATACTTCAGTCCCTGAAGAGGAGAGCTTTCATAATGATACCAATTTGCCCTCTCCTTTCATCTACCAAATGACAGCCGGGCCAACCGGCAAATGCGGAACCGAGTGGAGTACTCTCTCATACTAGCGTGTAAACACACTCTAGCAGTCTGACGCAAAATAATGCAGTCTCTGGAAATCCAGGGCCAAATCATTTTCTCAGCACAACGGAGCATCTAATCCATTAATGGCCACGGTACAATCGGATGTCGGAAATCACATCTAGGAGAAAAGTCTTCAAAGTTATTATTCAACCTATAGACTCGGCATGAACATCCACATTACACTTGACTGTCTTCCTCTCTGCGTTCCTGCACAACTTCTGTGATCAGTCTATTCAGTAAAGAAAAGGGGTATTTACTTGTTTTCTTACACTGTTTGGTTGTATACATTGGAGAAAGCTTGGTGCCATAACTACTACTGGAGAGAGAACTAAGCCTTAGGGGAAGCCCCTGTGTGTGTGTGTTTTTTTTTTTTTTTTTTGTTTTTTGTTTTTGTTTTTAAAGAGGATCATAATGTCATGCACCCAAAACATGCACAATGGTTTGGACTCCTGTGACGTTCTTGGCTCATTCTAGTCAAAGCCAGCCTTCAGAGAGGTTGGCTTCTCATCCTGTACAGCTGGAACTGAAGTTTATCGCTGCTCAGTGCCACTGCCTATATGCAGCTGAGCTACGGTCCCTTTGCCAGCCGCTGGCTTTTTGATTACAAACTTTCCTCGGCCACAAGGTCCCAAATTATAGTCCATAGAGCTCAGGCTTTGTTTAGCCTTGGTAGACCCAGTTCAACAGGGATCGTAGGGAAAACCCGCCCGCTGACGGGCTCGTTACTCACTTCGTCAGCCCCCTGCCGCAGGATTGGATCTGTATCAGTCGCTCTTCTCACTGGGTGTGCGTTCACACTCCATTTTCCGGCTACTTGAACTAAGCACTGGCAATAATATCGCTCATTTTGCTTCTTCATTTTTTTTGCTGCCTTATTTGACCTACTGGTTCTCATCTCGTTTTCCAAAGGGACAATGCTTAGACAATGCACAATGACGACATGCTTCGTTTGCCTGAAATTCTTGTTTTTTATCCCCCTATGCAAATTAAATAGGCTAAGTCACCACTTTCATGTGCTTAAGAAATCCCCAAACCTTTTATTCTCATCAATTTATTTTTTTTCTTTTTTGCAAACATGGAGGCAAAGTCAGGATCAGCATTTAGCTGCTTCTCTCCAGACACCGTACCAGCAGTTAGTTTTTTTTTTTGTTTGTTTGTTTTTTTCCCGCAGATTCTGTAATGGATAAAATTATTTATTGTTCCGATTTGTGTGCAGTCATGATGGATAGATGAAGTCTACAGGAGTTACAAAGTTTTTTCTTGTTATAATGTTGAATTATGTTTAGTATTTTTGTTTTATTTATTGTATTGGAAAACCTGTTTACATCATGTGTTTCACTGAGAGCAGCTCCTTTTTTTTTCTTTGACATTTGCACCTAGACTAAGTTCTGTTGACTTTTAAGAGAGTCAAAGGAATACGGACGGATGCATGTGGTTACTGGATTTACACTGAAAGCCTGAAGATTTATTGTGCCACTTGTTAGTAATTGCTCTAAATTTGACTGTATTAATTAAAACTCTTTCTCGTACACACTTTGCCTGCCTTAAACTAAAAGCCTAAGCATCCATCTGCCTGTTGATAATCATCTGTTCTTGTACATTAGTAAGACAGTAATGCAGTTTGTTTTGAGACTAATGGGTTTTCATCATCTAATCGGTAGTTCGGAAAGAAAACTGTACAAACTATTGATTGTACAGTGCTTTTGCTTGGTAGACCCATGTCTTTTGCTGAAATTGGGGAGTTTCTCAGCAAGTTTGCACAAAACACTGGCAGTATGATTATCTGCCACATCACAAAGCCTGTCCTGGCACTTTTATGGTATCCCAGTTAATGTGTTAAGTTGAAAGATTGTTCGTTGTGAATATATCGATTTAGCAGAGTTGCACTAGTTA
>JAOTRS010000047.1:10462052-10475084 GCA_028565755.1 Dinotopterus cunningtoni
AGTACCAGACCTGTGGGGTGAATCAGTACCAGACCTGTGGGGTGAATCAGTACCAGACATATCTGGGTGAATCAGTACCAGACCTGTGGGGTGAATGAGTACCAGACCTGTGGGGTGAATCAGTACCAGACCCAGCTGGGTAAGTCGGTACGTACCATCGGGCAGTTCCCGGTCGCTGATGTGCTGCAAGTACGGCCCGGTGTCTTCACTCAGGTCCGCGTTAATCTGGTAGTCCTCGAGGCGCTCGGTGGGCCGCGGGAGTTTGGGACTTCCGCTGGGAGACACGCAGCAAGACACCGTATTTCCCATGATGCACTGCGCTCAGTGCCGAGCCCCAGAGCCAGTTCCTATGTAATTCACACCGCGCGCACTCCGCACATCAGCGGCGCCTCTGCAAACCCAGCGAGACGGAGCTCAGGGACCGGGTACACTCGGCTCGGTGCTCGCGGAACAGACAGACAGTCAGTGTTTAGTGCGCTCGACCGGACAGCATGAGGGACGGCGCGTGACTGCGACAGCGCGCGCTCTCATTCGGACAGGGTACGGGAGCCCGCGCGCGGCACTCTGGATAAACACAGCTGGCTAACTTAATCCAGCTAACGACCTACCAACACCACTCTCACACACACACACACACACACACACACAGAGAGAGCTACCGCAAAGTTATCTAACTACCGTCTAATCCTAAAATCCATAAAAAAAAACTCGCGGCTACATGTCAGTTTCCTGCAGAGCTCCCTGAAGTGTCGCTAGCTAATCTGCCCATTGTTATTCATTTAGCCCGAGATGCTAATTCAGCTAGCTAACTGCTCATCATGTCTGAATGGGAGGTCAGTTAGCCTCCGAGCTAGCAGGCAGGCTAGTCTGTCCCTGTAACTGACAGTGAAGTTCTGAGCCGCGCGCTGGATCCGTTGATCAACAAACCGTATATATGTAACGTCAGTTATTCGCGCCGAGCCAGCTAGTTCCAACCAGTAAAGTCCGGTTCAGAGTCGGGACTCGGTCCCGGATCCCTCCCCCGACTGTCGGCGCCGAGGCCTGGGCTCAGCCCCACACCACCCGCGGGCTGCTCTTCCGCTCCGGAAAAAGAATGAATGGACAAACTCCCGGTGTTCCTGTGACGAGATACCACTCGTATTCTTTTTTTCCCCCCCGAAGTTACACTTCTCGCACCCGAGTCTTTATTTAGCCCCCCGCTGGTTATCCCCTCCTCCACTCCACCGGCCAGTATCGCAATCCGCTGCCCGTCTCCGCCATCTGTTCCGCCACCGAAACCAGCAAGAACCGCCTCCTTTAAAATTCCATCAATTCCTATTGGCCGGCTAATCATAACAAAACCAGAATCGTGTCTATTATTGGTTGAAATCTCTGCCATTCAAAAAAACAACCCACCCTTTCGCCCCTAAACTTTACATTTAGGGATCATATTAGTTGACCCGTCATCTGGTTTATGCTCGAAAAGTCTCTGCAAAGAAGAGTGGGACAAAATTCCTCCACAGAGATGTGAAAGACTCATTTCCAGTGATCACATAAGCTTGATTGCAGTTGTTGCCTCAAAGGGTGGCACAACCAGTCATTAGGTTTGGGGGGCAATTACTTTTTCACATAGAGCCAGGTAGTTTTGGACAGCTTTTTTCACTTAATAAATGAAATAATCATTTAAAAACTGCATTTTGTATTTACTTGTATTTGTGTCGGACAGGTCTGACAAGTATGCAATAAATAAATTGCCCATTGCACTAGTAGATCCATTTTTAGTGTACAGCTGTAACTAATTGCACGAATATAATGAGTGGTTCTGAACTCTGGTCTTGGAGGACCACCTGCCTTACACATTCAAGTTTTCCCCCAGCTCCACAGCCTTTCCTTAAAAAAGTGGGCAGAGTGGGTAGAGTAGAGAGAACACTGAAATGTGCCGGGTAGGTGGTCCCTTCTGGACTGGAGAAATTACACTACTACTGTCATTCCAGTGTTGAAGGTTCGAATCTTCGCATACTCTCCCCGTGTTTGGTGGGTTTTCTTTTGGTACACTGGTTTCTTCCTATAGTCCAAAGACAGACTGATTGGTGTTTTCAAATTGCCAGTAGTGTGTGTGTGAGTATGTGTCCTTGTACCCTGTGAAGGGTTGCACCATAACCAGGGCGCCCCTGCCCTGTGCCCTGAGTTCCATGCCCTCCGTGAGATAATTAGTACAGATAATAGATGCATGGACGTTTTTGCAAGACTTGCAAACAACACTTTTATTTAAGATTGATATCTTATGCCTTATTTCAGCATTATATTCGATTGAGGTGAACATGGTCTCATATTATCTGCTGCCAATCTTAGGACGCTATCTACTCATCTAAATGTGTAGCAATTCATTAGGTTGTCATTATGTATCATGTATTTATGTAATAGTGTGAAACATTCTCTGGCATCAACCTCACTGGTTCTCATTTTAGTCCATGTGCTGTCCACTCATCAGGTCTGTCTGTGCTGATTAATGATATCTAGTGCTGCTTTAGACCACATCTAAATTTACAGATCTAATGATGCAAAAATAGGGTAGAAGTGTGACTGGTTATTAAACAGCCAGCAGCATGACTTTCTAATAAATATGCCAGACCATTAATCAAATTTGATTAAGCACACACACAAAAAAAATCACAATATGGTTATAATTACAGTCTAAATTAAGTCGAATCTGTATTTCATTATTTTTGCTGTTACTGTATTTAATTGAAACCCACTGAAGATGATAATGAAGGCAGTAAAAAAAACTTAAGTTAAAATATAGAAAGGTTTTTAATAAGTGTTAGAGTGGTAGAAAACATAGGCAGCATGGTGGGAAGTGCTTAGCACTGTGGCCTCGCACCTCCAAGGTCGAGAGTTTGATTCCTGCCTTTGCATGTTTGCCTGTTCTCCCCGTGCTTGGTGGGTTTCCTCCTGGTACTTCGGTTTCCTCTCACAGTCCCAAAACATGCAGATTAGGTTAATTAACATTCCAAAATTGCTTGTGGTGTGTATGTGTGCCCTGCAGTGGATTGGCACCCTGTCCAGGGTGTACCCTGCCTTATGCCCTAAGTTTTCTGGGATAGGCTTCAGGCCCCCATGAGTATAGGTATACAGAGTATAGGTGGTATAGAAGATAAATGAATGAAATGAATGTATTCAGTTGAGACCCACTGATGATAATAATAAGGGCAGTAAAAACCTTTTTTTGCGTGGAGTTTGCATATTTGCTCGGCCACAGGCCATGCAGAATAGTGCATTGTGTGCGTATGTGCTTGCGTGCCCTGTAATGGATTGGCACATGTTGGATTGGCACATGTAGCCTGCCTAATACCTCAAGTCCCCTGGGATAGGCTCCAGGCCTTTTGTGACCCTGTATAGGATAAGAGGTATAGCAAATGAGTGAGTAAGTGAGTGAGTAAGTGGGAGAAAACATGTGAAGAGAACATGCTTGGATAAAAACAGAAAAACACAATCAAGACCTAAAATTAGTTCTGGGAATAATCTAATATTCATAATCACAAGGTAAATAACATACCATATCATATCAGTGATTATCAATATGGAGAAATGCAAAAAAACATCCAGTGAAATGTATAAGAAGTGGCATCTTTACCCTACAGTAAGTTCAGTTATGTAATCTTTATCTACAGGGGCTGAACTGTTTCTCTGGCAGAGCGGAGAAACTCTGTCTGCAGGCTCCAGCGTGTTCACCTGTCAGAAAATAATTGGTTTTATGGATGACACCGGGTTCAAGATGTTCTGTGTCACATTGCATATGCTTTTTCCTGCTCAAATCTCAAATCTATATTGTCGAAAGCCTGCTGGTGAGAGATTACTCTAAAAAAAAAAATACTTGGCTTGAGCCAAGTATTACTGCAGACTGTGGGGAGAAAGAGCAAACCACGGCAGCTTTGGGGCAGTAAGCCGTAATAAGTTCGCTTCTCCATGATAAAACATGAACCATCGGAGTTATGCTTTTTGGATAAGACGGCATTGTTTACTTAGAATTTAAATATACTGGTTTTCTTGTCTTATTTATTACGCAATCAATCATTGTGTGTAAATCAAGCCCCAAAAGCATGACACATGGATAATACCCCTAACTGTCAGTTTTCTCAGTGATGGATTTCTACTTCAAATAAAATTGATCTTGTGGTAAATGGCATTCCTGGGCACAAACCACAGAAGAGTGCCAGATGAAACCTGCTTTGATATATGCGATTATACTGCAGCACTGCTGATTTCCAGAGGTGATGATTTATTATATATTAGAGCAGCACTGACAGGAGGCGAATCAAAGGATTATATTAATACACATTTCCATTTTTTTCGTAGTAACTAAAGTGGGGAACTCTACAGCAGATGCTCCAGATAAATGGATGAAAAAGAAAATGTGTAATCGGTAATGTGTTGAAGTTTTCTTCGAAGGAGATGCTTATTTAGAGTCAGTCGGAAGAGATGATGTAAGACATCTGACATGGGGAAAGCCCTCATGAATGATGAAGGACGGAGTTTTTAGGAACATTCCAAGCTGAATGATTTTTTGTGTTATTAATTAAACGATAGAGAATTTATTCAGCGGATGTACAATAAATTCTATGAAACTACAATCAGATGAAGAAGTATTAAGTCTTATTCATGTCATTGATTTTTGTCTTTTTCACAACAGTTAGCTCTGACTGAGTGATCTGATTGGACGAGAGGAATTTCATGAGTGATGATAATAGACAATAACAGCACTGGGACGTTTAACTATATGCAGAATCTCAGATGCAGAATGTCCCAGGTGACCTAATAACCGTTAGTTACAACTGTTAATTTACTGTCGGTCACAGCCTAAGTAAAAGTAGGTCTGCAATACTGAGAGGAGAGCAACTGCCTGCCAAAACCCACATTCAAAAACAGTCACAGAAGCACTTCCTGCAAGAAAACACAACTGGCAATGTAATTTCATCCTACACATTTTGTCTCTTTAATAATTACTTCTAATTCGTTCCGAAGGCCATATCCCAAATCCCTCCCTAACCCCTGATCAAGGGTACTACTTTGTATGGTGAACAAGTGGATTGTACACACTACATAAAGCACTTGTTTTTTTAGGTTATTTAGGATTCAACCCTGGAAACAAGAAGTTAAGTGAACTGATATTCTAAAGCGGGATAATTGGAAATATAAAGAGAAACATATAAGATTTACAGCACTGTCCAACACCACCATGGTTTATTCTCCTCACCTTTTGGCTACATACTACCGCTAACAATTTAAAATTACTTTCAACGCTGTTAATTACACTAACTGTCAATCGCCAACGGCGGTTCGATAATCTGTTGATAATAAATTGTTTGTGGAACTATTGTATAAAAGCTATATCACATTCAAGGTCGTGCTGTTTTGCTGGATATCATCACGACTATTTCGGCCTCCTCGTGCCTACGACCGCATCACAGCTGTGCTGAAAACCAGACAAAAGCACTGGCTCTCGTTAGATCATGCTTAAGTAGCATGCTCCATCATGTCAAACCTCAGCTTAAAATTTTAGAACATTTTAGGAAACAAACCAAAAAAAGAAACAGAGAGAAATTACATATTTTTCACACACTTGTTTTATATGAAATAGCTGCCAAAAATGCAACAGTCATGATAGACTAACAACATATATTTGTACCCTCTATTTATGTGTTGATGCATCAAATACAAAGACATCAAATCCATATCCATTGTGACGTAATGCAAAAATAACCATAGCGATATCAAAGTTTAAAAAAAATGATATACAAAACAAGTTTAAACATGCTGTAATGACAGATAATAATACTTATAATACAATATGCTATTCATTAGTTTAAACGTTAGAGACAAAAGAAAAAGTTAACATATTTGTGTATATAAAAAAATGCCAGAAGAATCCGTGACATTTAAAAATCTTTATAATATTAAATTGTATCTATTCCCTCTCTATGCAACCCAAATGCCCGAATTATTAAGCCCACCGTAACACTTTGTGCTTGAGTGGAACAGAAGCAGCCTGACTGATATACGACATCCCATTATAGCCTTGAATTCAACCAAACACACTAGCATCCTTACGGCATACATTGAAAACCTAGCTATTCCAAACTGCACACATTAAACGCATCAGCCTTCGCCCTTTTCGTGCTGCCCTCTTGACAATCCGCCCTTGGATGCACCAGAGCTTGAAGCAAATATGGTTTGACTCAGAGGGCGCCTAAATTCTAGAAAATGTGACACTGAGGAATGTGTTTTCCTGTTCTGAAACAGGAGCGAAATAACTTGATTTAGAACAAGTTTAATTTCCAAAACAATTGAAGAAGGCTGATCCAGTGTAGTGGAACGCTATTACCTAGAAGCGCGGCTTCTTTCTTAACAAAACGCAGTTACAAACTAAAATCCGAATGTACGTGACTAGAATTAGTTTCCTATGGATAGTACAAATATTTTTATTTATAAATGCCTTAAATTCTCTTGATCTGATTTCATACAGTTATTTTATAAGGCATCAAAAGTAAATTTAATAATATTTTACAGTAAAAAATATGTTTAGGTAGGCAAAAAAACAAATGTTTGACACTTAATATTAGTAACAGTCAGACAAATATAGCTCAAAATCTGATGCTTGAGGATAAAAATGTTCCTGTTCCAACTGACATCCAGAGATGATTAGAGATATTTAAACAGTATAAAGGAGTTGTTTGCACCTTTTACAAGTTATTCAGATTTGATAAAAACTTCCCTCATCTCATACTTCTTTCTAAAGCAACACATGAATATGTGTTTTCCAACAAACCCGTGGGCAGGAGAAAAGTAAATCGGGGAGTTATTTAAGTCCTAGAACACCTTGACCCGATTTATTTGTAAAGACATGATCCGTTGGTGCGGAGATTTTGGCCATGGGGTTTCATCCCCCAGTGTGTTCGTGGGAATTTCCAGGCAGTCTGAAGAGTTTTTTTTATTCCTTTTTTAAAAGTATATTTAGAAAACATGCGTTCCTTCCAGGAAGACCTTACACACAGTCTCTGTACATGTACACCGAAGTCCACCTAGGACAAGTGGAAGAATGAGGACATTACTCGGATTTATGGCAGTACAGGTCTTTGAGAGCTTTCAGTTCCTCAATGAGGGTTTTGTTCTGGTTCTCCAACACAGCCACGCGGTTCTCCAGACACTTCACGTATTCCTTCTTCTTCCGGCGACACTCTCGGGCCGCCTCCCTGCAGAGACAGAAAAAGCCCAAATCAGTGTGTATTAATGACAACTCTCCGTCCATAACCTGTTTAAGGAGATTATAGCCCTTCGTGTTAAGTGTGAATTGAAGCCAAAATGGATTAGACATAAACATTATGATTAATTATGAAAGTGTAATCAAACAAAAATTGTGGATGATACTCAAGTCCTATGACTCTGACTGGCACAAAAAAGTCACAAACAAAAAAGTTTGTACAATGGGCACTTCTTACTTTGACGCACCCACCGCTGGGGAATAGGGTCAATCTGAACTCATCAGACCACATGAGCTTTTACATTGCTCCAAATTTAAATCTTTATGACTTTCTAAGCCTTTTTTTAAAAAAAATAATAATAATAATGATAATAATAATGCCTGATGTATACTGGTTTTTCTGATTAGTCTAACTAACAAGTGGTTTTCACCTGGCCACACAGCTGTTTAGTCCCATAAGTGTGAAAAGGAAATGCTTTTACTTTCACTCTTAAACAGTGATTTCTACTACTGTTTTTTAAAATGCAACAAGCGTTTAAATGATCTTAATTCATGATTCGTTTTTTTCAATTAACACATTTTTTTGTGATCTTGAAGGTTCAGTTGGACAGTTCTTAACTCAATTCCTTAGTTGTTTTCTTTGCTTGATGTAGACTAATAACTTCTCCCTCCTAAAATGGTGATTTTTTTGTGTGTGTGTGTGTCGGACAGTAAACTTTATAGGATTACTACACGTTGTGCGTATCTTTGGTCCTGTGTGCCGAGCAAACGCTGACTGGTTGCCATGTACCTGAGAATTCACTTGATATATAACTTGTCATGCAATTCTTAAAAAAACAAAAGTATGCCTGTATTATCTTTTATTTATTATTCCTGCAATGAAATATGAACACGTTATTTTTTTTGGCCCTTTTCTGCTGTATAATATTGTGTACATTTTTTTTTCATGTAACAGTGCCTCCTAGAGGACACACAAGTATACTGTACATCAGAGCTGGAGTTCATTAACTTAAGCCTGTACCTGTTCTTCATGAGGCGCACTTCTCGTTTGCGCGTGGCCTCCTCTGCACCTCCTTGGCTGGGCAGGGCAGGCGATGAGGCCATGACCACTCCGGGGCCGATGGTACTCGCTGCTGCCGTGCGGATCTGATATGCCTGAACATCACCCGAAGCGGCTGGAGGACGAAAAGCGCGAAGGTATAATCAGCTATTTTATCAAACATCAACATCTTTTAAAGGAAAAGCATTCTGCCTGGTCTAGGACTGCTGAACGTTAGACTAGTGTGTTTCTCTTGTAACTTGTAAGTGTGTGTTTGTGTCAGAGCAGCTTACCCTGCACTACGACTTGGTTGCTGGGCACCAGAATCTGCTGCCCGTCACTTGTCTGGGCATACTGCAGGATAGTGGTGCCTGGCTGTGCAGCCGCCGCATTCGTCATGGTCAGAGTTTGCAGCCCTTGCACGCCGTCTGTGCCGTTATTGGCCAGCTGGATGGCTCCGCCCTGTGTGATGGCAACTAGAAGATACAGAGAGGCACAGTGTAAACAGTCCTCATTGTCAATGTGTACAATGACAGATGTACAGTCAGTAATAACACTGAAACCTACTGTACTGGCCACTGCTGGTCTGATAAATGGGGGTTGGCACGGTAACTGTAGTGATGGCAGGTACGGCGTCCTCCTCAGATTTCTCCTCTTCGATCCTTGCTACTCCTGGGGCGTCCAACGACAAGTCGTTCAGGATCTTCCTGTGTGTCAGGAGAGAGCAAACGCGACATCAGCCTTGGAACACACAACCCTGAGATGTGTAGATAACAGCAGTGCAGCTGTGCTCCCACATACCTGTAAGAAGGACGTCTGGAGAGGATCTCTCTGCGCTTCTGAGAGTCCGTCACGCTGTCCACGGACTCCTGCGAGTCCTCGCTCTCTGCGACTGTAGAGATCTGACCAAAACATACAATTTTTGTGACGTTAGTCGCATTAAGTGTGCTTGCATAAACACCAATTACCACCGGCGGCATCGCTATTTATAGCAACGCCACAAAAGGTACTTGTGTAGCATCTCGAATGAGTCGTTCCAGCACTAGGATTGAAGAGTACTTCATCCAAAATTAATAATGTAACTCGTCCTTTCTCTTGCTCTAGCCAAAAAGCTTTTTAAACATTTTATGTCATTTGGCAGACGCTCTTATCCCGAGTGATTCACATTCATCCCTTGAGCAGTTCAGAGTTAAGGGCTTGTTCAAGGGCACAACAGTAGCAGCTTTGTGGGTGCTGGGGTTTGAACCTGAGACCTTCTGCTCAGTAGGCCCACACCTTAGTCTCCACCCCATTTGATTTTTCTTTACACTGAAATCAGTCACAGAATGAGAGAGACTCACCTGGACCGCCTGCACCTGCGGAGACTGGATGACCGAGGGCTGAGCTGCCTGGATCACTCCGTGCACCTGAACCGTCTGCCCGTTCGGCAGCTGCACCAGGGTGACGGTGGGGGCGGTGGCGGTGGCGTGCCCTGCTCCCACAGTCACCTACACACAGCAATAAAAATACACCACCATTCAGGACACACAGACACACCCACTGCCATAAATGCATGTGTTATAACGTCTGGCTTAGTCAGTTTAGGCTTAAGCTTAACTTCTGAGAAAAAAATTCTGGTAAAATGCTGTGAGTTGCTAAGCTCCACCCAACCAAGAGAACATGATCGTATGTAGCCTTATGGTGCTCGTGGTTACCTGAGTGAGTGTGGCGATCTGGGCCTGGGTGATCTGCTGCGCCTCAGTCTCAGCCACAGCCGTGTCTGCACCCTGCTGGGCCTCCACTCCCGCCTCCATGGTCATTGAGTTATCTGCAGACACAACACGTCACGTTAGGTACCATGTACCAGTACCACTTATTTACAATGGGTGTTCAAGTCAAACTGGAACAGAATACAGTTGAAACCCCCTTTATTTCTCTCTATACTGTATATATAATCCCCTGCTACACTAATGGACTTATCCCAGCATTTCACTGGTGATTGGATAGAAAGTTTTCTCAGCACACAGGAACCATGATCGGAGTTCTTGGTTACCATTTGAAACGCTGGCCTCCCAGGAACACCTTTAATGACCCAAACATGGGGGAATGACTTGGAGCGAGGTTAGAACTGCAACTAGAGATTACGATAACTCCCAGCTGAGTTTCTATGATGTGTGTGTATGGTTCCGACAGGTTATTCGTCGATTTTCAACAATCAAGCGTTCTACTCACGGAATGTTCACAAGAACGACTGCAGTGGGCTCCGAGCCACCTCGGCCTTGGGGGACCTCGTCATTCACGGGTGTACCGCCTTCTTTAAAGTGTTTGCACCATTCATATGTTTTACTGCGGCTAAGAGTCTCATTACCGTACTGTGCTTGAAGTCTTTTGTAAATGTCAATCGGTTTTATGGCTCCATTCGCGAGAAACTCGAATGCCCCCTCGTAGTAATACTCCACACCACTATGATTCGTATTCATTACTGTTTCCCTAATAATTTTTGCACAACAGTGCTGCAGGGTGTGCGCTTTATGTAAGGTAATATCAAAAAACAATTTTAATAACAACATAATTTATCCAAAGCTCACATTTCCAAATGCACAGTCCACCAAAGAGCTCATTTTTAAACAACAAAAACGGAGGCTTCACTGGCAATCAACTGTAACTGTATGGGGGGTGTATTTGTATATAGAAGCAATTAGCGAATTATTCCAGATGAGATACTCTACATGATCAAAAATATGCGGACACCCGACGACTTCACGTATTATGTGACATCGTGTTAACTTGTTGTATTTTTGTATATAATTGTAAAATGTCAGTGGATGTGGTAGCATTACAACTTCCAGTGTAAAACCTGTTTCAGCATGACAAACTGAGCTGACTTGCAACGCCAAAGCTGAAGGGGAAGAATTTGAGCGACCTACAGACAGATCCCTCACCTCAACCTCCTCTGAACACCTCTGACGGCAGCGCCTGGCTCCACCATTGCTTTTGTGTCTGAAATAAATGGCAATCCTCACAATGCTCCACGATCTAGTAGAAAGCCTTTCCAGAACAGTGGAGCTTATTATAGTAGCAAATAGGGGAAATAAATCTGGAACGGGTTTTTCAAGCAGCTCATAAGGCATACTTTAAGAACTGTATGTTCTCATTTCCCTTCCTTGAGTCTTCATCTGAACAGCGTTATTTCCTAGTAAAGCTCCTATGCATTGTAAAAAGCTACCTCTGATGATGAGATTGACAATCGATTTTAATGGCCATTTTAGTATTTATGAAATGTATTTATCTGACAAGCTGCAGATTATTTATTCTGCATTCTGTACAACTGATTAGGATTTTAACTTGCTCAGCCTGTTTTCCCTCACAAAGCTTGAGGTGTTTTTATTTATTTATTTTTAAATATGTACCTCTTCAATCACATGACATTTATGCAAAATATTCCCACCTGGGAACTCATCCAAAAATTTAATCTGCAAAGACCGTCCTCTCTGGAGTTTTCCTGCTTTGTTCTATAATTCAGCGCATTATAGACAGAGCCTGGACTGTATGTCTGTGCATGTGTAATTCCTGTCAGGTAAATTAATAAAAACGAAAACACAAAGCCACTTATCATGATCGTGTTCTTAAAAGCAGACAGGGACAACAGTGATAAATCACCGCTAACTCCCAAAATGTCCACCTTTCTACAGCTCCACCTTTATTTATAGCTGCAGTCAGTTTATCCTACATCCAGGCACAAGCCTGCTGACAGCGTCTTCCCTCCACTGGGGGAAAAGCACAGCGGCGAATCGATGCTTTCAAACTCGGTGAACCTTCGAGCAGCTGCTGTGCGTGCGCAGAGACAGGACGACTGCGCTGCTGTCTTGCGTTAGTGGTGCGTACCTGTAGGTCTGGCTAAACAGGAGATATTTTCCTGTCTCTGTCAGTGTACCTGGGGTAGTATTGAGACCCAAAGAAGGGTGTGTTCATTTCTGATCTGAGATATGGAACAGACAACACTGCATCTAGTCTTAAGACTAATAAAGCAATTTAGTCTAGTCCCTTAGTTAGGGGTATCTAGTCCTGTCAATCAAAAAAAGGATAGAACGTGCCTCATGAAAGTAAAACACATCATGATACAAAAATGTGACTGACTACTGCACTATAAAAACTGGATCCATTTACAATGGGTAGGTGAGATTATTACTAGGGAATGTATTATATCTGGGAATGTAGTTCTGTCTCAATCTACAAAGTCGTTTTTTTTGTAAAATAGTTCCTCTTTTTCATTCTATGAAATAATCAATACAAAGTAAGTTAATGTGTGTATGTATACACCGATCAGCCGAAACATTACAACCCAAAACATTAAGCCCAGCACTGTGTAGGTTCCCTTTGCACCTCGTAGGCCGCTCCGGCCCATCGGTGTATGACTCCACGAGACCCCTGGGGTGTGCTGTGGTATCAGGACATTGTCAATATATTCCTTGGGTGGTGTGGGCTGTGAGGTCGGGCCTCTGTGGTCTGGACTTGTTCGTCCGGTGCATCACTTGGATGTTCAATTGGGTTTGGATATGTGATGATTGTGCCCTGTGTGTGGCGGGTTGTAGTGCACTGGTACCCCTTTCCCACCAAGGCGGTTCCGGAGATAGTCCCTTTCCACTGCTCTGGTTCCCGTGCCGGTTCCCAATTTTGGAACCAGTGCCACGCTTTTCCACAAAATAAGCACCGAACCGGCCCCTAAACTCTGCTGGTCTAGTTGCGAGAACCCGTGACGTCACGAGCGGTGGGCGGA
>JAOTRS010000047.1:10475184-10485966 GCA_028565755.1 Dinotopterus cunningtoni
ATAACCAGTAAACTGACTTCGGCCATGGTCGTTTCTGTTTAGTGGGCGTGGCCTGTGACGTATTATCATGCAGCTCCGTTGGGCTCCTGTCTAGTGTAAATGCGGACCGGTTCTCGGTGGTTCTCGGTGGCACCAGCACCAGTGTAGTGGAAATGAGGTACCTGAGAGTTTGGAGCTGGTGCCCAATTTCAAACCAGTTAAAAAAGTGGAAAAAATGGTTACATGGCGACCCCAACACTTTGCTGGGTTAGAACAAAGAACCGCTTACGTCAGGGACTGGGGGAAAAGTGTGTGACAGGAAAGAACTCAAAATGCTATGGAGAGCTCAAATGCTTTCTAGTAAGGATAAAGCCAGGAGAACAGCTTGCAAAGCCAAGTTGTTCTTGTGCTTGCCGCTTGTATTTCTTTTTTGACGGTAGCATTAGCATTGCCGCTAAATAGCATTGCTAACAGTGCTGGGAAAGTACACGAGATTTGCATTACTAGCCCAAAACAAAGCCAGTTCTCAGGAGGTTCGCTACTGAACTGGCACGAGCAGCAGACATCAACTAGCACCTGGAACATTTTGGTGGAAAAGGGGTTTGGGTGTTCTGGTGCCTTCCTTTTGTGGGGGGTGAGAATTGGACCAGACAGGCTAGCCTTTTCTAGAAATGTTATGGCTGATTGGTGTATATATACACTGAGGTCCGAAAAATGAAAAAAAAGTCTTCTCTCCTAATTTGGTCATTTCCAATTCTGACCCGTCCTGTCAGCGACTGCTACCGACCAGTTAGAGTGCAAGACTAACACGTGCTTCCACTTCCACATCATTTTAAACTGCTGCTCACGCACCACTGGGAGGCGCCGCAAATCACTCAGAGGAGAGTGCTATCCGCTCCTCTCGCTTGCATAAACTCACAAACACCCATGCTTGGCCAGAATCGCTATGATTAACGTGAGAGTGCCAATATACAGTACCACCCGACCACAATGATTGTGTTAACCCATTCTTACAAAATGTCAGATTTTCCCTGACTCTTTTCTTCCTTTCCATTGAAGCATATAATCGGAAACCACTGTGATGGATTTAATCTAACATGCACAGTCATAGTACTGTAAGTCCAAACCACACACTAAGTCATTCTGCAACTCCCTTTCTGAAACTTCACTCAAGTTACTGCTAAAAATATAATCTGTGATTAAAGAATAAATTCAGAAGGCATCAAATTGAGAAAGAATTCTACAGAGGATTTTTACATTTAAGCCGCTTTGTACTGCATGCATGCAAGGAAAACTGTATTTTTTTGTATAAGGGACAATCTGTCTCTTATCAAACGCAACCTAAAACAAGAGGGCCCTCACACACCACGATGACATAGGGCTGATGTCATAGTGCTTGAAATTGAGTTTACACTGCATTTAGACCGCATTTGAAAGGATGCATCAGAAAGCAATGCTTAGGATTTTTAGATAAATGACTCAGTTTCTATCATGTGGGAAAAGCCTACATAATGTTCTACTCATGTGACTGTCTAATGATCAAGAACCCTACGACAAGCGCTTTAATAAAGATCTACAAAAAAGATCTACCTTTACTACAATGAAGCATATGGAGAATTGCATGCACAGAATATTTATGTGATCAATATAAAATTGGTACATTGAGCACATTCCCATAAAACAAAAAACAAAAAACACTCCCATCTCTGTGTTTCATACACAATGCACATCCTGTGCTAATCGATTGTTATTACTACAGTCGTCCTGCACCAACATTACTTAATGGCCCGGAAATCCCATCCGATCCAAACAGCACTTAGGACTGCAATCAGTGCATATAATCATGTATGCTAGAGATATGGGAATCGCCAGGGACTGCATGATACCATATCATCACTGTAGGTGGTGATTTAATTTGCATTGCAATTCTGTTAATATCTTGATTCGATATTATTTTCTTCAGACAATTCTAAACAAACTTAGCAAATAATTCATGATGATGTGCTGTCTGAATAGTTTAGAGTGCACCACCTGCAGGATTGTAGAGAAATGGCAATACTTCACCTCAAACGCAAAAATATATAAATTTTAAGATATTTTAAGGGATAATTTGTATGCATTTCATACATAAATTGCCAAAGAAAAGAAGTATAAAACATTTTACAAGCTGGCAATGGATACACGACAGGATTTTTTAGGAAATCCTTCATCTTATATGAAAGAAAAATACAAATACAAACATGCTACCAATGTAGCAAAGGAATACATTTAAACAATAAATAGTATGTGCTTCTGCCAATAAGCCAACTTTTTCCATATGCAAGGGACAAGAATGTTCTCCTAAAATTACTTGCATATTACAGATTAAGTTTGATACTTTGGCTCGACGGTTATTAAATGACACTGTTCAGTCCTGAATCATCACAGGTGTGTCACATTTTCATTAGATGTTTGATGTCACAAAGGAAGAACCGAAACTGGAACGTTTAAGTGCTTGCTCACTCTCTCTCTCGCTCGATTCAGTATATATAGTAGATATGACACAACTACTGATCACACAGAAGTCTGTTGAGACCCAACAGCATGCCTGTCTACCAGAAAAACTGACAAATCGGTTCATGCACAAATCCTTTTAAATCATCTCATGAAAGGTTGCAGGATGGATCTGCACTCCTGTAGTAACCTTACAGAGGATTAAGCCTCAGTCAGAGATGTACTCCTTTATATAAATCTGACATCGAATTAATGTGTCGGCTTCATGTCTGAAGAATGAGCGCTGGTCACTTTTGTATATATATTTTTTTAAGTCACAGCAGTAGTCTGTCTAGGTCGGACCTGGTAGCATTAAGGTCACCGTCACATTTAGATGAATACCATGAAGTTCCCACTGCAGGGAAAAATATACAAGTACACAGAGCGACTGGGTTCAAAACAGAAAAACGTGCGAAGGTTCATGCTCTTATCACACGCTTACTACGCTGTCATTGTGTACCACGACACGTGCAATGCTTTTCATCATGGGAGTGATGGTGTGAGGAATTGGATCCAGTATTTTTTTCTTTTATGTGACATATATGCGCTAATGATAACCTAATGATCATGTGCCATAAACGTGAGGTAGCACTAGAAGAACGTAAAGTGAACTTAATGTGGCCTTCTAGATTGCAGCATGGACCTACCATGGTCATAGCACAAGCCTGGAAAGGGCATTGTGACGCAGCAACAATGCTGTGAAATCCCAGTAACAGCTAATGCCATCCAGTCTCTCCTACCTGCGCCATGCTTGTAGTACATAAATAAAAGTCTCTAAGAGGGGCCAGTTACGCTATAAACTGGTTGATGCTGTCGTTACTACGTCCTTATTAAATTCTTGCTTCGACCATGTGCTTATCAGGCATGGCAACTTCACATTAAAGGAGAAAATACTATATAATTACCGGTTTCTAAAGTGCTCCTGCTAAGTTCTTACTGTGTTCACCCAAATCCTTGTGGATGTAGTGGGAATGTGGATAAGTTAGACAGGTGTTATCAATCACCTTCAACACAGCCCCAGTCGGAACCGCAAGCAGTCACACTAATACATAAGCACGTACGATATAAGATTTTATAAGGCTGTTATTACGTACAGTGGGCCTACTAATCACAACAGTCTACGAAGCTTTAAAGCTTGCGAGATTGTGCAGTTTACCACTCTATTTTTCTTTTTTAATTATTATTATTATTATCTTGGGCTTAAAAAATGTGGCTTAGACAGATAATATAAATTGGCAACCTGGGCTATGATCTAATCCCAGGCATTAATTCTATAGCTACGTGGGTGCCTGCAGGAAAGAACTGTTTTTGAGCAAAATCGAACACAATTCATTTTTTCTTTAACTGGTGTGACTCTTGATTGAGTATTGTGAATATCACATGCATCCTGTGTCATCTGTCATATCTGTCTTTCGCCTGGAAATGTGGACAGATACCGTTAACAACTGTACAGTAAAGATGATAAATGGAGCTTTATAAGCTTTGAAAGCTACATTATATACAAATATCCAGGTAACAGATACACATTACAGGTACAAATGGTGTCAGACATGAGAAGTGCTTGTGTGTGTGGTTCTGCTGCTGGATATGTTCATATGTTCTCTCTCAAACACACCTTATTTCCCCATCACTCCCACTGCATAAACAATCTTAAAAATGACGTCTACACAAAAAAATTAATACTTCAAGGATAATCATGAAAAACACTGACAGTCCACAGATTATTGTCTTTTAATTAAATATTACTTAAAGTATTCACATATATGTTAAAAACATGTTTATGGAGCAATGCTTATGTAAATCATGTTAATGTATCCTTGATATGAAAAAGCATTTCAGTTTATTATTATTATTACTAAAATGATATTACTAATATGGCACCACAGGTATACTCTTGCTTATTTTAACTCTTAGAAATTAGCCACCTAGCCTGCTGTTTATAAACGGATCAGAATAAGTGCTTAGTCATGGACTTGACTCCATTCGAACATGAACAAATAAGCATTTCACTTCATATTTAACACTAAACACACGTTCAAAAACGTTATAGCGACTAGTTTAGTTGCCTAGCGACCGAGTGCGCGTGCTAAAACTATAGCTAGGTAGCTAGCGCAGGGTGGCTAGTGATGTTACACTGACGAAACACACACACCCGGAGATGACACAACCATATCTCTCTCACACACACAGGCGCGCGCGCATCATTGTTTGCTCGTTTCCGCTGCGCCCTAAACTGTGCTCCTGACTCGACATGTTCCCCCTGTGCCGTGCAACACTGCCTTGCTGCCCCGCTCCCGGCGCTCTACCACACGCTCCCCTCCCTCCGTGTATCTACAACAACCCCGCCGCCATGATCTCTTTGTTTCCTACGGGCCGAACCCGACCCGAGCTCGGTCTTATCCGGGACATCTGCCCGCGCGCGCTCCCTCCCCGCCGGGACACTTTGTCTCCTCTTACCGATACACACTCCTTCCGTCACTCGCGAGCCCTCGGAGCTCCACTTTTATTCGGGCCGACACGTAAGAGACCGCGTCAGGCTACACCTCCGCCGCGTCACCGACAACAACAACGACACACTCGGAACTGGGAGACGGAAAGCCGATCAGCGCGCGCGCCTCGGCCGAGCATAGCCGAAGCGCGCACGGAACTTACCGAACAGCACACGAAGGTGGACGAAGTGAGCTCGAGGGTGTACGAAATTGAACGAAGGCTGTCGAAGAAGAACGAGGTTTGTAGCGTGAGGATTCTCGAAAATTATCAACTTTGCTCCAATGTTTAAATGAGCATTAGGCAAGATTAATTAAATCGGAGTCTATTGTATGTCTCTAATGATTAGGTATGCGGAAAAAGAACATTTTAACATTTATCACATGAGCCTGCCAATTCCCACCTATATAAACAAAGCTCCGCCCCCAGAGCCTGGTTGGGTAGAACTACTGAAAATGGTACATTGTGTGTGTACACACACACACACACACAGGGAATCTGGCTGAAAACCTGTGCCAAGATGCTGTGCGGACCGGATGGTCCATGGTGGTGTCCCCTCTATGGAAGCAGCAGAATGACCGACAACACACTCACCCACCCACCCACACACACACACACACACACACACCCACACATATCTATATTGCCAAAAGTATTTACTCACCCACCCAAATCATTGAATTCAGGTGTTCCAATCACTTCCATGGTTACAGGTGTATAAAATCAAGCACTTAGGCATGCAGACCACTTCTACAAACATTTGTGAAAGAATGAATTCCAGCACGGTACCGAGATAGGATGCCACCTATGCAGCACAAGTCCACTTGTGAAATTTCCGCGCTAATAAATATTCCGCGCTAATAAATATTAAATAATAAGTGAAAGTGATTGTGAACGACAGCAACTCATCCACGAAGTGTTAGGCCACGTTAAATCACAGAGCGGGGTCAGCGGATGCTGAGAAGCATGGTGCGCAGAGGTTTCCAACTTTCTGCAGAGTCGATAGCTACACACCCCCAGACTTCATGTGGCCTTCAAATTATCTCAAAAACAGTGCGTACAGAGCTTTATGGAATGGGTTTCAATGGCTGAGCAGCTGCATCCAAGCCTTACATCACCAAGTTCTATGCAAAGCATCGGATGCAGTGGTGTAAAGCATGCTGCCACTTGTGTTCTTTGGAGTGACAAATCACGCTTCTCTGTCTGGCAATCCGATGGACGAGTCTGGGTTTGGCAGTTGCCAGGGGAACGCTACTTGTCTGACTGCATTGTGCCAAGTGTAAGGGGGGGATTATAATGTGGGGTTGTCTTTCTGCAGTTTGGCTTGGCCCTTTTAGTTCTAGTGAAAGGAGCTATTATTGCTTCAGCATACCAAGACATTTTGGACAATGTCATTCTCCCAACTTTGTGGAAACAGTTTGGGGACAGATCCTTTTTGTTCCAACATGACTGAGCACCAGTGCACAAAGCAAGGTCCATAAGGACATGGATGAGCGAGTTTGGTGTGGAAAAACTTGACTGGCCTGTACAACGTCCTGACCTCAACCAGATAGAACACCTTTGGGATGAATTAGAGAGGAGTCTGCGAGCCAGGCCTTCTCGTCCAACATCAGTGTCTGACCTTACAAATTGTGTCTGGAAGAATGGTCAAAAATTCCCATAAACACACTCCTAAACCTTGTAAAAAGCCTTCCCAGAAGAGATCAAGCTGTCATGGCTGCAAATGGTGGGCCAACATCATATTAAACACTATGGATTAAGAATTGGTTGTTACTCAAGTTCACATGCATGTAAAGGCAGGCAAGCGATTTTTCCCAAGACAAGCTAAATTTTTTAATAAATTTTAACTTGATACTGCACTTATACTGTTTATTATAACATTGTGACCAAGTATGTGTGCAATTGTAAAGCAAAAGCAAGTGTCATTAGAGAGGTTTCTTGTTAAACAAGTTTCCTAATAGAGCAGTGTTTTCATTAGTGTGTGTGTGTGTGTGTGTGTGTATGTGTCAGTTGTCTTACACAGTAGCTCCCTCCATCCTCCTCTCCTCTCTCGTCTTACTTTAGTTTCACACACACACACACACACAAAATTTTTTTTTTTTTCCTATTTAAGGATAGTGGTCATGTGAAGTCATAAATGATCACATAGTTGTTCGACTCCTTTGTAATATCTAATGATAACTGAAATGACCCAAGCAACCCTGATCAAAAGTTTACATATCCTTAAATGTTTGGCCACATTACAAACACACAGGTTGAGACACACAGGTTTAAATAGCTATTAATGGGGAGTTTCCACACCTGTGACTCACTGTAATTGTATTTATGCACAGACACTAATTATAGTGTCTGTGCATAAATAGTCAGTGAGTTTCTCAGCTCATGAAGTGATGCACTGACTTGGCTGGATACTGCATGGGGAAAACAAAAGAACTGCCAATGGACCTGTGTAATAAGGTAGTTAAAATTTATAAAGCAGGATTTAAAAATATTTTAAAAAAGATATCTAAAAGTTCTAAAAATATATCTCAACACTTGAACATGCCAGTCAGTACTGTTTAAACTGTGTTAGAAAGGTTGAAAATAAGAGGTTCTGTTTATACTAAGTCTTAGTCTGCATGGTCAAATTGTCAGAAGGAAGTCATTACTGTGCCCATGCCACATTTGGAGTGACCGAAACTTTATAATCACAATCGTAAATTATATGTTTATGGTGTGAAAAGTACACCATTCACACTGTAAAGCATGGTGGTGGATGTTCCAACATGACAATAAGCCAAAGCACAAGGCCAAGTTGACCCTCCTATGGTTACAGCAGAAAAAGGTGAGGGCTCTGTAGCAGCCGTCATGGTTTCCTGATCTCAATATCATTTAGCCACTTTGGGGAGATCTCAAGCATACAGTTCATGCAAGATAACCAAAACCTTTGCCAAGATGAATGGGCAGCTATACCACCTGAGAGAATTAAGGACCTCATGCACAATTATTACAAAAGACTCATACACGATATTAAGATCTTAAGGTATGCAAACCTTTTAACAGGTGTTATTTCCTCATTTTCTTTAGTGTCATGTTTGGTTTGATGATTGTGTGATTCTGTTATGCCTTACATATAAACTTGAGTCCTATAGGAAATAAATGAAATTTGTTTTCAGGTTACTTGTGCAAGTGAGAAATAATTCAAAATATAGTGTTCCTTTTAAAATTCCAACAAATATAGCATGCCAACTGACTTACATGTGTGGTGTCTAAATGTTGTTTCTCCAATGCTGTTTCTAGCTTATTACATTTTGCTTCCATAGAATCTAGTGTATTGATTTAAAACCACTTTACCCATCTGTTCATATGAAGAATTGATGCCCATGCCTAGGCATGGAAAATATTTGTTTTTGATTAGCTGGGGAATCGCTATTAATTAAGACAAATATAACTAAGTACAAGAATGGATTTGTTTTTTTTTAATGGCTCAATTTTTCATTTGGACTCTGCAAATAAATAAAATATTACTTTATGTTCCTCCTGGAGGTAGAGCAGGTAGCGCTTTTGGCTTGCAGCTCCACTGTCCCTGGGGAAGAGCCATGAAAACAATGCAGTTGTAAATGTACAAATGTTTTCTATTTGACAATGCATCCATCTGACTGTTACACACACATACAGCCCTATGCTTTATAAGAGAACAAACCAACCCAGTTCCAACTGCAGAACTTGTTGATGTCCCTGATGAGCTGGACCCCATACAGTGCTGTGCAACAGCCATGCACAGACACAGTCAGGGCCAGAACAATAACGCATCAACACACTGACAGCTCTATCTCAACTGGCGTTAAGAAGTATCCTTTTTATCCAGAGGACATGTAAACTTTTTCAAAAGCTGGACCTAGGAAAAGTGGGGTGCTGGTGTAAGTTAAGCTAAACCTTGATTTGTTACATATACATTACTGCACTGTGAAATTCTTTCTTTTCATATCCCAATGTAACTAAGGTGAGACCACAGAGTTTGCCACGATACAGGCTCTCACAATCCAAAGACTTGCAGATTTGGTTAAATGACATTTCCAAAATGCCCATAGTGTGTGTGTGTGTGTGTGTGTGTGTGTGTGTGTGTGTGTGTGTGTGTGTGTGTGTGTTTGTGTGCCCTGTGATGGATTGGGACCCTGTTCAGGGTGTACCCTGCCTTGAGTCTCCTGGAATACGCTCCAGGCCCCCTGTGACCCTATACGGGATAAGTAGTATAGAATTTAATAATTTATAAATTTTTTAATGCTTTGTAAGACGTTTTTAATTTTTTTTTTAATTCCCAAACCCTGTTTTTTCTTTATGTTAATACTGTACTTACTCTTTAATATACTGTCAGGCCTTCGAGAAGCAGGTATCCTTATACAGAGGTTACATGACAACGTAACTGCACAAATCTGGGTAAATACTTATGCTATCATGCAGTATTGGAAAAAAAATTATTGACCCCCCCCCCGCACCTTAAATATTATGGGTTACTTAGTGTAGATCGATGACATCTAATCCCAAATAATTTCTTTTCTGTTTCAGATTATAATACTTCAAAAATATGGGATGACTATCTAATACAAGACACTGTATCAATACTGTTAGACCATGAATCATAAGATGATCGAGGTGCAGCGTGTTCCTTCAGGGCTAAGCTGAATCCTTCACTGCTGTACTTACGTTTTGTCAATACGGTTTAAGTGAGATTATTCGAAAGTATTTGTAGATATTTTTACATCCCTTATAACACAGCCCGGTATTAACTGCGTAGTGATTAATGTTTCCATTTCTAAAGGTTATATAAACACAAGATCTCCTGCTTCCGACAGTGGGGGGCAGCATTAACCCTCTCCTGGAAGCTGTCGGATGTTGGACGGTTCCTGCAGGTTTACAAGCCCTGCTCTGTTCACTCCTGTCCTAAAGGTGGCGTCGTAGTCCCAGGGTGCGTTACAGCTCTGCACTCAGTCACCTCTATCACTGAAAGGATTTGGCTGTGGGTGTGTGAGATTTTTTTTTTTTCTTCCATGGCAATTCCTTTTATAATCCTCCAGATGCCAGTTTGGCGTGTTTTATCTGTTCAATAGTGCTTCACTGCTACAACCCATAAAACCTGCTTTTTATTGTGACACCAACCACATTGTTTGGGGAATTGACCCCCGCCTCGTTAACGAACAGCCACGAATTTGTGCCTGGCGGAAGTCTTCAGGGGAAAGTGACAGATTTGTCCAATATGTGAAATTATCTTTACGACAGTGTCTTGGCGTAGAGGGAACCTGGAGGGAAACCTGCAACTCTATATTATAAAATCAATACCAGCTTTTTGTCTATTATCATAAAAACATAACATTTATGCTTCAATTGCTGAAAGCCTTCTGGTGCACATTGATGTAGCGAAGGCAGGAGTAATGAAGCTATTGAAAATATAAAGATGTCAGAGCGAAGGGCCAGGTGTCAGCTATACTGTGTCTCCCCAGTACACTGACCGAGTGTCGCTCCTCTGCACTGTGTTTTTGAGTGGGTGTATATATTTTATGTTAGGTTTCCTGTACAAATGATTCCGTGTCTGCCTGTGTGCCCAGGTTTGAGGCCGACCTTGAGAAGGGAAACACAATTCATAGTTGGTCATTCATACACCATTCCATCACCACTCCTCCCCTCTCTCTCTCTTTCTCTCTCTCTCTTTCTCTCTCTCTCTCTTACACACACACACACAAATTCTGTTACTTCTTTTCCTTATGACCTAAAGAAACCTCGCTGCGTTGTGATACCTTGATTTCAGGA